>SNQJ01S0037297.1:97505-108047 GCA_010110895.2 Picea sitchensis
ACATAATATAAAAAATAAATAAACATGACACTTATATTCTATGAAGGCACTGACTGGTTGTAGACCTCTAGCATTCCTCCCATCCATAGATCACATTGCTCATAATATTTTAGTGGTGAGTCACCCCTGAGCTAGGGCTATTACTCCACCATGAAAAAATATTCGTAGACAACTATGGTCCACATTTAGTACCAATAGGGTCTAATCCAAGGTACCAATCCTCAGAAAAACTCCAACCTACAGTCTCTAATTTCCAATCATCCTACAAAACCCAAGGTAGTGTGACCCCTTCACTACACTGTGGTCCCTCAAGTTGCAACACTACCCTTCTAGGGATCTAGCATAGGCTGACCAGGAAGTCTCAGAGCACTGTGGCTCCAAGAGTTATAGATACCCTCATAGGTCTCATGTACCCTTCAGGCCTCACACCAGGGAACCAATCCCCATAGTTCTCCCTCCAAGCCTCCAACCTTCTCTGAGGTAACCCAAAGAGAAGTGTACACACACCCTAGTCCACCTAGGATCCATGGGTAATTCCATAGTCTGGGTCACCATCTTCCCCATAGTAACAGTTGTATTCAACCCTCGTAAGAATGAAATGAAATAGAATGGATAATTAAACAAATTACCCCATTTAAATATGCATCGACCCTTTTATACTATATTATTATATAATATAATAATATAAAGGCTTAGGTAATTATTATATTATATTTGGATTATCCCCCTTAACTTAATCCCCCTTACCCTACCCCTTAGCCCCCTTTTCCACTCATGGAGTATTACCCCACCATACTCTTTTCACCCCTTGGTCTATAGTCATGGTGTTATTTTTATTATTTAGTCCATATGTACAATTTATAATATAGGATCTCTATATTTTTATCATCTTTACAGGAACTCCAGCCTAAACATATTGGTTCACCATACTAAGTATCATATGTATAATATATTCACAATCTTAGGATCAAGTCGGGGTATTACATTCCCCTCTCCCTTATTTATGCATTTTCCTCAGTGCATCCGTATACACCTGTACAATAAGAGTTCGTCAAAAATATGAAAAAATTGTTTTGATTTTCCTGTCCACTATGCACACCGGCTGGACTTGGAATTTTTCTTCCTGATCCAGCTTCTTGATAGTAAAAATTGGCATAGGCATCATCATACCTATAATTAAAACAAAAGAACAAAATAATTAACGGATGAAATCAACAAATTCATGTATGTTCTGATAAATATTCAACTAATATCATAAGGTTAAGGATGTTCCTTTTAATTGGTAGGTGAATCCTTTGAGTTCCACTAGCTACCTCGCATAAGACCCATTAAATTCTTCATTGCTTAAGATATTAAGAATCCTTTAAATCAAATGCCTTCCAATAATATGCCACTAAGTGCCATTCGACATTGACTAACATGTTACTTTTCCATAATGGTCCACCAGACCAGTGTTTTCCTACCTCCATGGAGTCTGTGCTCATTGATTGACATCAACTATGGATTGTAAAATACTTACTCGTTCACCATTGCCACTTTTTTTAGTATTTTTATTTTGTTGTTCAAGCCAACTTGGTCTACAACTCCAACAAAAATTGTCCATTAGCTTCTTTCTAGCATTTTTTCATGGCTTTCTACTTCTTTTCCATGCTGACAATGAGGAATCATTTTAATACCACCACAACCAAAGACATACTAGTCCCAAGTCAACAATCAATTCATATATATCCTTGCTACAAATAGAAGGAATAACACCCAAGATTTCATTAGAAAAATTTGGATGCATTAGAATATTGTAATGCATCAATATCAATGAGGTTGTTCTTATATATAATCCCCACAACAAGTATAGAATAGATCGACAAAATTCCAAAGTTCAAGTTTGGTAATTTAGAACTTCCCATTGTTGGATTACTGAGAGGGGGGGGTGAATCAGTAATAGAGCAATTTAGTCCTTTTTAACCATATAATGCAAGTGTTATATCAATGTAGCATTATAATCCAATAATTGCAGAGTAAATAAACAATGAACAAATGAACAATCATACACATACACAGTAAACCAATGTTTTTACGTGGAAACCCAAAGAGGGAGAAAACCATAGAATGTTTTTTCTTATATGTCTTGAATAATTACATTCATTGGAAGCACCAACTTCCTTTGTTTTCCAGCTGCAACTGGAAGGACAACCAAAAAGAGGCTACAACCCCCTATGTTCTCCGGCTACAACTGAAAGGTGGCTAGAACAACCTATCATTTCCCCGTCCAACCGCCCTAACATAGAAGTAGAATCGTTGTGAGATATGCCACTATAAAACTATACCAACCTGTACCACTAACTTGCAGCCAACCTGTACTACTTCCTTGCAATCAACCTATACCTGAACTGAGCATGTATCAAGCAAATACAACATATAAGCAACATGTAGTTTTGAAGCACGCATATGTACATGCCCTATTTGTTGTGCATCTCGTGTATGTATGTGACTTATCTATTATGCAGTTTGTGTATGCCTTCTGAAAACTAGGGTTTATTTCTTTTGAAAACTTATGATCCTCTGCAACTTCTTTCACATAGATCTGCAACCTATCACTGTATCCAGACTGTAACTGTACCTTGTGCATGCATCCTCATACATAACCTTCACCTAAAGAATCTATATATCTCTCTAGTCATGTGCCATATAAGTGTGTGTAATCATGAACAAGTATAATAACCCTCACATGATCTATACATCAAACCCTTTCTGATATTCAACCTCTCAATACATCAACCACTTCACAAATACAAGCTCTCAACCATGTACCACAAAAACCCTTATCCATATGCCAAGAAATACAAGATGTGCCTCATCTCTAAAAAGAAGTATATGTAGATATTATACAGAATATCCCATGTAGCCACTAGTTTCTCTATGGAGAATCCTTAAATCTCCATAACCATTTCTCATGCATACATCAAAATCCAACTATTCATAGAAATAAGACATACCTTTTGAACCAATGGATAGATCTGATGTATTTAAGCACTGTAGACCTTCCTGGGAGCTTGATATCATAATATAGAACCTTTTCATCTTCCTATTCTCAAGTTTCCATGGCTTTACCCACATGTATGCACCTTAATACACTGCCAACCCATGTATGTACGCACCCTAATACATTGTCATCATGCGTACACCTCAGAAATTAGGGCTTTTTAGTATTCATTGTAATTCCAAAACTTTCCTCATCAACCCTTCGTGCTACATCAAACTTTCTCAACTTCATATGTATCAATGAGTACTTGCAATAAGCCTTACACAACAAAATATATTCAATATGTTCAAGTGTGATTTAATGAGAGAGCCTTGCCTCTTATTTATACTTTCATGTAGCATCTCACTTTCCTTATTTTAGGGATTTCTCCATTAACTTTATTATTTAAATAATTTATGTTGCAAACACTTTGACTACTTTGACCTTTTGGGGCTTCTAGATGACTCATGAGGGTTCTCCAACTTCACATGGCCATAACTCTCTAACCATGAGGCGTGAGGAGTTATGTGGCATTCCACATACCACCGGAAATGACATGATATGTACTATCCATCTAGAATAGTCTTACCTGGAAATATATCAAAACTCATACCATTATCCATAAAACAAACTTGGGTCCACTATCGGAATTCGCTACGAGACTTTTTCAAGGGTTAACATCAATGACAACCAACCCAATTAATCAACACCTATGTTGAAAGAATTTTGTTGGAATAATGAGTTTATAGAGCCAACGAATCCAATATCAATAGAAGGGACCAATTTTCCATATAACATCCATAAGTTCCATATACTGTCAATATGTCAATATGCCAATAAATATTCACAAAAAACCAAAAAGTAGTTCTTGGATTCCAACCATTCTTGTGAAGGGATTTATGGGCTTGAAATTATTCCATCTCGTGACTTCCCCACTATATATCCTATTTTATGTTTGAAATATCTCAACAAGCATCTTTAGTGATCATTTGGAGATGAGATTATAGTACTCTATACTTTTGTCCTCTTATTGTTGTCACTCTTCCACTTGTAACTGCAACGTAAACATTGTTCCTATCCATTTCATAATATAGAGCTCCAAAGATGCAATTTCCAACAATTAGGCTTCATGAGGTATGTCATATAAAGAGAGTGCTCTACTAAAATCATCCTCCATATCATCATAAAACCACCCAATTGTGAAAAACTAAGGCGTTCCTCCATTTTCCTTTTTGAAATATACAAAATAATGCTCATTAATATGATCCATAAATCACGTCTACTATGCTAATGACGTTTTTGAATTCTCCCCTTACAAATATTCATACACAATCTTCAAGGGATGGATATTTCCTCTTGTATTTCTTGGTGTTATCTACTATAAATATGGAAAGAAAAAGTTTTCCTCTTATTGCTATAAACATGGTTTATGTATGCTAATAGTGCATTGTTACAAGATTCTAGAATATATTTACAAAATGCTCAACTGTTGGAAGTGAAAAGACGGGAATTTGACATGACAACAATGTCAACAATTTTAATAACCATCCAAAATTCATATACAGGCATGTGTTATTAGATTTATTCCTAATGTCTGGAATAAATACCTAGTTGTTGATACAGTTGTTGCAGTTGAAGTTCTTGATAAAAATATTTATTTTACCACCTCTTTGGGTTATCTATTGCATCTTTCTGATTCACAATATCTCCATGTTGACTAAAATCATAGTTAGTAGAAGGTTTACACCTTGTCAACCCTTCAAACTGCTCCTACTTTGATTAGGTCTTTGATCTATAGTATGTTTTTGTAATCCATTACTACCACCAAAGATCTCCAAATTTAGATAATGTGCCTCAGATATGATAACAACACTGGCCATTATTGATTGATTTGACTTATATCCAACGACAGGAGACCCATTATTCAAAAATCCATTCAAATTTGGTGCTTGGATTCTTTGTTGGCTTTGGTTAACATGATGGTTTAAACATGCTTCATAAATGTTTCCACTTACAACCATAGACTGAATGAAAATGCATGTATAAGTACTTAATTCCTTTTCTTTGACAGAAAAAATAAACCATGCACACAAAGTATTGTTTCCCTTCAGAAGCCAAACCTGCATGGTTGCACGCAGATAGAATGACAATGACTGTAATATGGGTTGGCATAAAATGTGTTACCACCTTGTACCAGATCATGAAGCTCACTACAAACAACTAATGATCACACTGTATATGTACAAAGGAATAAATAATATACAATATTGAATGAGTCAAATATGATGTCAATGAGAACAAAAAGAGGAAAATAAATATCACAATACGGTGCCTCTACGTAATAGTATTGACTATTTAGGTGACTCTTGACTTATGATATGAAATACACGTCATGAGTTACATAAAATACTTCCTTTCCCAAGGTGCCAAAATATGTCACATAACCTAAAAATCTTACAGAAAGCATAATCCTTTGGTGCATAAACAATTATTTACCTACCCTTCCCCTAAGTAAAACTAGTACAAGATTTTCCCATAATGGATTTATAACTATAATTATTAATTAGAAAAGAATATTTACAAAATATATTAATACAATCTCGAGGAGAACATATAAAAATAAGGATCATTCCACAAAAAATTCAACCTAATGGATCCCTATAATACATTTTTTTTATTCACATCAAACCAATATTCTAGAACAAAATTTAGGTTAGCGTTTCAACAAATTGTTTCTAGGATACTATTTAGTATGGTAACTAACTTGTAAATGCCACCTATTTTAATACAAAATTGAAAATGAAGATGGTAAACCTTTACATAATATATACATAAGCAGTGGCGCAAATAACATCAAATTAACAAATAGGAAATTGAACTCAAATTCAAGTAACTAAAGCTTTTTAAGAACTTAAACATGCCTTCCAAACAATTCAAAAAAAAAACTTT
The DNA here is from genome assembly GCA_010110895.2 of Picea sitchensis. Classification (NCBI taxonomy): domain Eukaryota; kingdom Viridiplantae; phylum Streptophyta; class Pinopsida; order Pinales; family Pinaceae; genus Picea; species Picea sitchensis. The sequence goes on from SNQJ01S0037297.1 coordinate 103,474, forward strand.
TAGAATATCAATCACCTCCGAATATGCCAAATTTGTAGACACTAATGTTTAAGATCCAAATATGCATGTAATTTAAAATACATACAAACCTCAGTGTTACTACAAGGACCTTATGGAATACCATATTTAGGAAGAATAGAAAACACTCAACTCACAATAAATGGAAATACTTCTTCCAGAATACTAGTCATTGCGGCCTTGAAATTGAAAATAAGTTGATTAACCAAGACCAGAAAAGTTTCCATTTCCTTTGGCTCACTTTAAACAAGTAGTTGTTCCATTGCTCTTGGAAGGTAAGGAAAAACAGTAGTTCCAAGAGTCTCAACCATTCGAAGAAGAAACAAAATGACCTTTCTCCTTAGTAGTTCCAAGAGTCTCAACCATTCGAAGAAGAAACAAAATGACCTTTCTCCTTAGAATATTATTATACAGAAACTCTATCAGTGTGATGATATGCACAAAAAAGGTAGGTAAAGTGCACCATAAGTTAGCAGCCAAAATCATTATTTTTGAAAAATCCGGGTTCTAGCAGGAATTCATCATTATCTTTGTAAATTGGGATTCAAGTCAACATAAAAGTTTTTCTTGGGTAGGTAAATATCTGTCAATAAAATTCACATGTTTGAATGAAAGAGACGATGATGTATAATAAATTCATATGTAGAGATGTTGTTAGGACATATTGTTTCAATCTTCATTTTGGAAAAACTACCTATGGATGATGACAAACTGAAAACTAATTTTGGATTCGTGGAGAAAAAAAAAAAAAAAACATACTTATAACCTCAAATTATTACTGTTGTACGTTGTGATATGTGTTAGAATTGTCAATGTGGAAAACACAATTCACAATGATAATTAACAATCACACACAGATAAGGGATTTCACATGGTTCACCCAAACATTGGGCTACGTCCACCAAGCATAGGCATCGGTTGTCTTATTATTCATATCATGGACATTACATCAGCTCACTCACACTCAGTCTCTCACAATCATTTTTGCCTCTACAGACTTACATGTATTTATATACATTTACAAGAACTGAATAATAAATGCAATCCCTATTCATATTCTAACTTGGTCTATTTGGTTGTAACCAACGCAAAATAATAGGATCTAAATCTATTCTTGAGAATTCATTGTCACCAAATCCCAACAATATCCACCTTGACAACAATTAACCTGATACCTTGCTCCTTCCTTTTGTTTATCACCTTTTATGCAAGCCAAGAGAAGCCAAGTACCACTGCAGCTTTTCTAATAAAATTGGTTTCATGATCTTGCCTGAGTGACTTGCACGAGTTTGGATTTCCTGAGGGGTCACTCCACCTCCAACATGTCTTCCACAACTGTGTTGTGAGACATATTTAGTCATAGATCTCCTTATATCCAAGACACCTTTATTACAATACACATTACAATTATCACAGACCATCTCAATGTAACCATTATAGGTGACATTTTTGCTTCTCAAACATTGAAGCACCCATTTCACTGCAACACTTGAACCTGTCATGTATCTGACAACATCATTAGCATGTGAAACATCTCCATACAACATACCTCCTATTGAACTTACATGAGACATAACCTTTTCTTCTTTATAGACAGGCCCTATGCTTGAAGAAAACTTATAATGGAAAGCAAGAGGGATAAAAACTGGTTTTACAATGTTCATAATGAACTCCAACCACAACTTACAATTACCATCTCTGTGTACTTCCATGTCCATAATTTGTTTTGTTTCTCCTTGATCCCTCATCTGAATTGTCCTGTCCACCTAAGTCATTTTCTTATTGATTGTATCCATGCTTCGGCTTGCATCGAGCATATTATCAGCAAATAACATCAAGACTGTGAATTTACTATAAATTGTATAGTGATTCCTACCCTTTGAAAAATTTCGACTCACTATGAAGGATTCAAACATCTTGTATATTTTCCTCGGTACCATTAGGTCATACAATGAATTATCTAGCATGCAAACAAATTTACCGTTGCAATCTTGAATCAACCCTTTTGGTTGTTCCATACATACTATATCTCTGTCAATGATTACCTTGTGAGTAGTAGGATCCCACACACAACATCCCTTTATACCATCATCATAACTTGTAGAGATATAAAACAAGCAAGAATTCGGAAACAAAGATTTTAAGTCTGGAATTGATTTACCTCTTACCAGTACCTGCAATTATTTCTTTCTCTTAATACCATGATTCTTCTGCCATAAACAAGAAGATAAATTTGTCACTTCAGATGCTACTTCAGTACTACCTTCCAGCTTATAAAGGTTATCAACCTTTTTTTCCTTCATCACTACTAAATTCCCTTTTCACAATGTGAGTGCTCCACCTTGCTCTGTATACTTATAAACACAAGATTCCAACACTTCTAATGAAATCAAATTTGATTTAAGATCAGGTATGTATCTAACATCCATTAATTCCCTAACAATACCATCTAACATCATGATTCTAATACTGCCAACCCCAACAGTTTTACAGGGAATACCATTTCCCATAAACACTACACCCTCATCAACAAATTGGTAAGAAATGAACCAATTTCTATGTGAGAACATGTGGTGGGAGGCACCTGAATCTAACTTCCATTCTTCTTGATATTGTAAATTACTAGAAACGGATAAAACTTGATCAATTAAACCTGAATTTGTTACAACCAAATTTTCTTCCTTCGTAGAGTTTTCCTCAGATTCCTTTCTCTTCCAACAATCTTTCTTGAGATGTCCTGTTTTTCCACAGTGCCAACATTTTTCTTTACCCTTTATGTGTCTTGACTTAGATCATAAAGAAATTCTCTCATTATTCTTTGTGGTTCGACCTCTGATCAACATCGCCTCTGAATTTGAGGTTTCTTTACTAGATTTTCTCCTCATCTCCTCATCCAACAAACCTCCCACAATAGAGTCATAATATAAAACTTTTTTTGAGCTAAAGCTAATAGAGGTGACTAGATTATCCCAAGGCTCAGGCAATGAACACAATAGTGTAATAGCCTTATCATCATCTTCGAATTTTACTTCCATACTAGTCAATTGAACTATAAGGGTATTGAAGGTATTTAAATGGTCAACAACTTTTGTACCTTCTTTCATCCGCAAAATGTGCAGTTGTCTCTTCAAGTAGATTCTGCTCGTCAAGGATTTCGTCATATATAGACTTTCCAACTTCATCCACAAACCGATTGATGTCTTCTCCGAGACAATATTGAACAGAACATCGTCGGCCAAACACAGACATATGGAACTCAGTGCTCTCACATCCTTCTCATTTCAATCATCATTTGTTATGGATGTAGGCTGCTTTTATTTTCCCAAAAGTGCCTTCACCACTCCTTGTTGTAGGAGCATATCGTGCATCTTGAGCCTACAGAGATCAAAGTTGGTTTTACCGTTGAACGTTTCAACTTCAAACTTTGAACTCTGCATATTAGCCATTAGCACAAAATCTCCTAATGTCCACTTCTTATAAAAACCCAATCCCTTTGAAAAATATGTGAAGGAATGATTGGTAAAAATTTTAATTAAAAAACCTTTGAATAATATATAAAAAGGTTTAAAAAATATTTTATAAAACAAAAAGATTCACTTTTAAAAAAATCCACTTTTACATTTAAATTCCTCCACCTTCTTTACTTTAACTCACCCACGTGACTTGGATTGTCATTTTTAATTTATGAAAATTACCTTTAAATAATATGTCATCCCTTTAAAAAAGTATTCCCTATCAAAGTTTTTCATGCCAAAAAAAAAAACATTAACACATACGCTAAAAAAAAATATTTGTTTGAAAAAGCTACTGCACCTCCCAAGTGAGTGGTCTGCGTGCTTCAAAGGGCCACCACACATCCCATATGGATGGACTACAGAAATATTGAAAATTACACGGGGATTCACTGCCCCTCTCCATGCATCCAGGTTGTGGAAATTTTGAAAAATCCGTCGCACTTCCCGATGCATCCAAGCTGCGAAAATGGTGAAGATTTACTCACACGGGAAGTGTGCATTACCGGTCGTCGCGACCTTTGAGAGGAGAGACCTGTGGAAATGTTTAAATTTACGCACCTCACTTATGCATCTCCTTCAACCAAATCTAACAAGCTCGGATACCACTTGTTAGAATTGTCAATGCGGAAAACTCAATTCACAATGATAATTTACAATCACACACAGATAATAGACATAGGGATTTCACATGGTTCACCCAAACATTGGGCTATGTCCACCAAGCATAGGCATCATTTGTCTTATTATTCAGATCATGGAGATTACATCAGTTCACTCACACTCAGTCTCTCACAATCGTTTTTGCCTCTACGGGCTTACATGTATGTTGGAAATGATTAACAGGTAGCATATACTTGTCATTGATGGCAAGTACAACAATAAAGATGGCATGTATGTACAAAGTATTGTTGGCCTGTCCTACAGGATGACATACAAACAAAATAATAAGCTCAGGAGGCATAGCGCTCTTTTACGTGCAAGGAGCACAGGAAAGAGACCGAGAGCCGTCGGATCTCACTCGGAAATCCCGACAGCTGCTGG
>SNQJ01S0037297.1:108057-143888 GCA_010110895.2 Picea sitchensis
ATCGATAATAAGCTCTCTGGATGTATTACTGTTTTCATAAGAATATACAACAACTTATCTCTATGAAGTAGACTAAGATTTGTCAGTGAAAGAAAAGCGAAAACAAATTATTGATAGCTGAAATACTGATTCACCCCCCCTCTTAGTATTTTTCAACAATGTATTTATATACATTTACAAGAAACTGAATAATAAATGCAATCCCTATCCATATTCTAACTTGGTTTATTTGGTTGTAACCAACGCAAAATAATAGGATCTAAATCTATTCTTGAGAATTCGTTGTCACCAAATGCCAACAATATGCATACTACTCTCTGCTTGAGGCATGTGTGTGCATGAACATTTTCATGGGTGTATATCAGGATTTGCGAAATTCTTGTAGATATTTAGATATAGGTAAAATGTTGTATACAAATATTTTTCTCTTTCATATGAACACTTATACTCTTTCTATAGGATATCATCAAAAATGTTTAGAAATGTTTATTTCTAACAACCCTTTACGTCTAGAAATTTCCCATGAACCTCATTTATAGTAAAGCAATGTTTATATTATTAGTAACTCTGAAAGAATTTATAGTTGTTAATGAATGGATACTAGTGAAATGCTCTGACTATTAATGAGGAGTTATAGTTATACATATACCTCAATATTCTTGGTAGGAACAATCGTCAAAGGTCTTGTCAGACTATCCTTTGGTTCTAGAAAGAGAATGTGGAAGTGACCTACCTTATGAATACTCTTTACTCTATTCTTAAATGTCCTTGTCTTTGTTCCTTAGTTTGAAAATACTTTTATATTTAAAAATAATTGTTTACTTCTACATACTTTTTAGTGGATACTTATAAAATGGAATATTAATACTTTGAATAACAATTTATTTCCTAAAAACAATAATTAATGCATTAAGCATATGTTTGGTTCCAGGTAACCCAATAATGAAATCCATGGGTATATATTCCCAAGTCCTACTGGGAATTGGGTGAGGGATATACAACCCTTGTTTTAGATTGGAAGATTTGGAGATCACAGAAACCACACAAGACTGAATGTTTACTGCAAGGTGGGCCAATAAAATAATTTTGCAAAACAATAGTGTTTTATGAATACGAAAATGGCTGGCCACTTTACTATATGAGCATCCAAGTAAGTTTATTCCCTTTTTGTCTAGACAAACACAAAGAATTCCTACTTTATACAATAACCTAACTTTCAAATGAACATTGGGAGAAGATATACCTTACTAAAGCCACTAGTATATTAGGGAAAAATAATGGTCTTCCCAGTATTGTTCTATCCACAAACTGATATTCACTACAAGGAAAATACCCTCTAGTGGAGGTTATAGTGGAGGCTTTTAGTGTTAAAAAATTGACAAACATTGTCAAAAAAAACTCTGCAAAAACATATGTTTTTGGTAGAGGATGTTTTTGCGGAGATTATAATAGGACTTCATTATAACTAAAAAGATTTGGGTGGGAGGAGGTTGTAGTGGATGTTTTTCTATGTGGCATGCTTCACATTCCATACGCATCAGTGCACTTAAAACATTAATGCACTGGTGCCTACGTTGCACAATAGGCACTAATCGAGTCCTAAAATATTGGAGCCCCGATGCGTTTATACAAACTATAGCCGAGTTCTTTAATAACAACAACACACTGGTCGAATCTATGACATTGAGCATCGATGAATTCTTGAACTTAAATCCTTAGTGCTCACATGTCAACCAAAGCACCGAGGTTGTCCAAGAAATATGGGGCACCGATGCTCTTATAAACATAAACACATCGGTGCCTTAATAGGAATAAAGCACCCGAAAAATCAATGATAACATGCATCAGTACGTTAAAAAAAAATAGGACTGGTGCATGATGTCGAGAAGGCCCTGATGCGGAGTCGTGAAAGAGAAGCATTGGTGTGCTTATAAATTGAAAGCACCGATAAGTCGTATTATTATTATAATTTTTTATTAAAATATTATTAATATGGGTTCTTTTTAAATTTATGTCAGCATCGATGCGAATTATGTTATAGCACCAATGCCTGTTATAATTAAAGGCACCGGTGCTTTTTATTATTGAATGCATTGGTTGTCATTTTCTCTTTTCAGAAGCATCGACCTGTGACAGTGCACAATTATTGTTATTTTTTAATTCCATTGTTTATCAAAAAATTGACATATATCTTATAATAGTATTCATATAAATTAAATTTTGATTAGTGCATTTGAATATGATGTTTGGATTATCTTGTTATATCATCAATGTTCGCATCTCTTTGTTATAATATTTAATCATCCATATATTTATTCAGCGATGTAACATGTCACATGAACATTGGACAACACAAAAGAATAAAACAAAACATATTTATTATATATGAATAAGATGTTCTTTATCATACAAAATGAGATCCTTATTGGTAACCCCTTGTCTTTCAATTGGGATAGTACTATATCCATTACATTAAACAAAATGTCTGATTTCACAAACAATTATTTCAAAAAATATAAAAGATTCCATTGAAATCCAAATATATTGATCATCATTCTTGATTGGAACTGTTGTCAAACATTCTTGAGCTACTTCCATGACTTGGTTTATTTGGTTGAATTTTTTTTTGATTGGCTTGATTGTTTTCCTCTTCTTCAAATGATTCCATCTACAAAAATAAAAAGAAAGTGTAATGAGTGTATATGCACTGGTGAGAATAATGAAAATTGAAATAAATAATATACATGAATGTAAATTGCAAAGCGACATGCCATAGAAAGAATCGAGTCCTGAATGATACACGTTTTTTCAAAGACAAATCTCATGCCTTCTGTCAACAACTCTTATGTTGGCACATTTCCATACTTTGTTTCATGTAGTTTTAATATATCCCATAATAAATTATAGATTTAATATAAAAGATTTTTTGTGTTCCATTAATTATAAAATGAGAGAACTAAAACAACATAGATACTTACAAATTCCACAATTAATTTTTGATATGACAACATATACTCACAACCCTCACTTATCCCAATATCAATCAATTCTTGCAATGGATCTTGTTTGTGTGTGAGCACCTATCTGAAGACATTCAAGGATGGTTGTTGTAAAACAACTTAAAATATACAAAAATGAAATCTTGAGTTAATGTTATAAAGATAGCAATTAATCACAAACTTTGCTATCAACCCTTTTCTTCCTCATTGTCCTATTTTATGTGCTAAAAGAGTTCCATTTTGTTTTATTTTCTGCAAGAAAATACTTGAAAATTAACAATTAATTCTAAATTATTTATTTATATGTACCTAATAGAAAAATTCAATGATTTCATACATTTGAAGCACATTGTTGATGAGATGGCTCCTCCTGTGATACAATTATGTCCATTTCTTTTACCAACTCCTTGTACACTTTTTTCTACATTCCTAATGGCATATTTTAGATATCATCTTGTTGATCCTTTGGGATTTTCATAATCTTCCTAAAAAACATAACATGACAATTAAATATTTTTATATTGATATACGAAAACTAAATATAACAAGATTGATATTAATAAATTAGGAATTATTTGTAGTAATATATACATGTTCTAGAAAAGAATTTTTAGGAATATTACTTTTTGAATGATTCTTTTTTGTTGTTGTATGTTTTTTCTATTGCAAGTCTGACAGGTCTCATTGACCATTTCTCTGAAAACACTTCCTATAGTTTAGATATAACCATGTTCTGTTATAGCAAGATTTGTCTCACTCTATGCAAATTTTCTCAGAAGGCCTTTTCAATTTCCCTATGCAGACTTGAAGTCCCTTTTTGCAGTTTCGAGAGCTAAAAATAAATATTTTTCCACATGTACGCGCCCTAACTATTCTACAACATGTGTATACATAGGTTGCACCATTACAACCCGTGTACATCGGGTTTTGTGCCCAAAATTAAAAAATGGTGTTAGGTTTCCATGTCGCGTGATGAGATCCATGATCCTTGACCTTCCATATACTGGAAACATTCTGACTCATCCCTTCTGTTCCATTTGAAGGATATAAATGGGCCATATCCAAGCTGTGTAAAAGGGGAGATGAATTCAACTTTGAGAGCAAAGTTACTCCGGAGAAATTACTCCATATTGAGTCTGTATCCCTTTATCCTTTTAAGTCTAAACACATTGTTCAGCCCCCAAGCTCTTCCCTACTTGATGGAGAACCTCATTGTCTCTCTTATATGAGCTTGTCTTTGGTGGAGGAATGAAGTGGTGGAGGCCCAATTGGAAGGGACTTAGTTTCTTGGTTTCGAACCTTCCGACACAAAAGTTTGTCATTCATACACTTATGTTGATTAAATTTTAATAGAAATACTAATTTCTCATCCAATCAATGTGTTGCAAATATTTGAATTGTTATTCCATGGGCATATTTGTAGAGATGATTTTAAGGATGGAAATTTATTTTGAAATCTAGAAACCTTAGCGAATATTATTAATCCTTCATATGCCAACTATAAATGTTTGGCAATATTTTTGTAAAAATATACAAATTTCTAAGGATTTTATATAGTTTGTATAAAATTTTGGCGATTTTTAAAGTAAAAGAATTTTATCCTATAGAATTTGGGCTAATCATTTTTAGAATAGCGAAACTTTTTTTGGGAAAAACCATGGAAAATTATCCCATGAGGGAAATTTAGCCCCTAAAATCATCTCTGCATATTTATTATGAATATTGATGTATTATGCTATTGAATGTGATAAATTATATATTATCACCATATGCTTGTGTATCTTGGTTGTTGAGGACAAGTTGCAGGTGTATTTATTTGAGTCAAGTGCTCAACAGTAGACTTCATCGAACGTATGGACAAGGCAGGATATTTATCTTGTCTTGTTAGAATATTTGTTTATATAGTATTTGTTTATATAGCATACTTAATATTAGAGTTGATTTGTGTAGTCATTTTCGTCTGTTGTGGTTTACCCCATGCCATAGAAAGATTTTCCTCATAACAGGTTCTTCGAATCATTGGATTTATTTCAGTATTGTAAGTGGAAAGTATGTCTATATGTTTGTTCCACTATATCCCTCATAGTTTTGTAAAAAACTTTCCCCCTTTCATTAACATTCAACACCACTCCAGATGAGTTAAGGACCAATTCATCATCATTTACATCTATAATTTTTATTTTCTTAGGACAACATCATGTTCCTTCATTTGTGGTCCCAGATGTAGAAAATTAAACATATGTGAATTAATAAATTGTCTTGAACATGTTATCTAATATTTTAAAGTAAAAAATTAATGAAAATTAAAAAAAAAAAAACTCATATTGAATAGAATTTTTTCATTCACCTGGTTCATCTTTTTGCAATTTTTACATCAAGTTTTTACACTCTTCTACACTTAGATCACAAAGAATCTTATCAAGCTTCCTCATTTTATGGATCTGTAGGACACACAGTAACCAATACATATAGTTCAAACATATTAATTTTGTATAGAATTTACAAAGAACTTGTCTTTTTAACATATTATTTTTGTATAGAATTTACAAAGGACTTTTCTTTTTTTCCTTTCAAGATGTGCTATATTTGTATCCATCAGAATTGTTTTTACTTGAACTATTCTCATACATTTTTTTTATCAATATACAACCTGTACCATTCAATATAGAATATATTAAATATATTTTATAAATAAATCACACAATTTTTACCAAAAAAAGTATCCTGGTACGTTGTATTAATATTAAAGCACTGGTGTGCTACATGTTATCAAACACACCACTATAAAAAATATTTAAAAAAACAATAAATTAGAGTTGTGCGTGATATATCGTTAATAGCACCAATGTGTTTAATGTTAAAAATGCACCGATAAAAAATATTTTAAAAAACTTTAAATTAAAACTGTGCAATAAGTATCGTTAACAACACCGCTCCAATTGAAAAAAATGCAAATAAAAAATGCCATAAACAAATAAATTTACACATCCATGAATGATTTTTTGTAATTATTTGCAGCATAGTTGGTGCATTATATTACATAATACGCGTTGATTACCCGAAATTATTTTAAAAAAATGTGACAGGGTCGAGAGGGTTTGGATCTGAAGCATCACATGTCAAACACCTTTTATATGGAAACATAAACCCATTAAATAAAAAAACCTAAAATGAAAAGTTATAATTATGAAGTGATAGAGGGAGTTAAAACCTAAGTTGAAATTTTGCAGTCACACAAACAAGAAGAAGCAAGGGTTTAATGTAAGTATGATTTTTTTTATTTTTTTCTAAATCACAAAACCCTTCGATTTCTAATTTTCTTAATAATTTTGTTGCTCCAAAAGGATTTTGAATGAATTACCATACCCTTCCAATTCTAGTCTTCTGAATAACTCTACTTTCAAAGGTATTGATCTGATGCTCCATAATACTCCCATGTATGTCTCTCTTGCAAATTTGTACCCTATAAATTTTGGCAAAATAATAAAATATTGAATAGCTTAATATCCATGAAAGAATTTATGAAAATATTTTTAAATGAATCACCATAGTTACCTTCAAATTATGATCTTTTGAATAAATTTGATTGTTCTAAAGTATTTTGTTTCTCCACAGTGCTCTCCCGTATGGATCTCTTACAAATATTTCCACTGTAAATTTTGGTAAAATAATGAAACAGTGAATAGGTTTTTACTATTTAAATGACTTTATGAAATTACATTTTAAATTCTCACTCATTTTTCAATTGTAAAAAAACAAAGTCGCGCTTTAAAAAAAAATAATTTGAAACTTCTGTGCGTTTATTACTTTGACGCATCGGTGATTATATGTATACGACGCACCGGTGTGTTTTAAAGTTTTGGAGCACCGATATTGGATAATTATTTTTTTATTATTTGAATTCATGGGACCGATGCGATGCATATATAAACTCTCGGTTCTTTACAATGTTATAGATGCATCGATGTGTGTTTGTTACATTAATGCACCATTATGTTTTGAAAGTTATCTGAATTTTTATTTGCACACAAAATAATATATTCATCTTCATTTATTTTCCATGATGCATACACATGACTTGCAGTACGTCATAGTATACATTTTGCGCTTAAAGTCGCCTTATTCTTAAAAATAATTTACTGTTGATTTTGCTCAAATGCAAGGAGAGAAGTTTACAATATTAAATGGCCAATTCTTCAAATTCCATCCCACTCCATATTGCTCAAAGTCCATAGCAGAGTTCTCCCTTTCCATCTAGAGTAAGTTCAGATTTTATTTATATTTTGATTATCTAATTGAATTTATTTTTGTTATCCATGTCAATCTAAATAAAAATGTATCCAAATTTGTAAGATCCTGATTCAGAATCAAGTTCAGATGCAGATAATATTCCAGTACCAATTCAAAAACATTGGAAGCTCTTATCAGGAGAAACATACCGCAAGTGGTTGGTATATGAAAATGAGCAACCACTTTACATTGCCAATAATAACATGCTCTCTTCCAGCCACAATCCTGGGTCGGTGATGGTAACAATTGTTTTGTATAATGTGATTTGAAAAAACTAATTGCATTGTGCTTACTAATATCATCGATGTACTGATATTCAATACTTTATAAATTAGGATTATAGTGATGATGAGCGACCTACCTATCATCTTTCATTGCACCCCACTACAATTTCAAATCAAGAGAAGGTTGCAATAAGAGCACAACTTGGAGAGGAATCATACCAAGAAGGGTTGAATCAAATACCTATTCAATTCCCACTACGTCCAGATTCACTAATTAGGAATGACTACAACAATAATAGTTCTTCACAAGTTGGAAATGGAGTTAATTAAATAGAGGTTGGTATGGATGATTATTTACGGGATACAACTGCCATGGAGACAATGTTGTTAGATTCATTCCAGAATAATGAGCGAGGGGATGATTCTCATATCACTGATACCTTATTCGAAAGTCTGAAATATGCTTCCACCACCCCTCTCTTTGGACCTAGTTGGTCAAATTCTACCCAACTGGGGACAATAATGTTATTGTACAACTTGAAAACAAAGTTTGGCATGCCAAACGCATGTTTCTCAGCAATTTGAGAAATATTGTCACACAATCAACATTAAAAACAATCGATTTTATGAGTGTTATGTAACATTGTACATTTCTATTTCCCACTAACTACATGTTATTCAAAGAGAAGATTCTTCTGAGTGATAATGTCTTTCCTGGTAGTTGCAAAGAGGCAAAGAAAATGTTGAAAATATTAGGTGTTGAGTACATATCATATCATGCATGTCTGAATGATTGTATTCTATATAGAGGAGAATATGTAGACAAAGAGATATGTCTAAAATTTGGGAATGACAAATATCATAAATAAAATAAAAAGTGTAAATCACATGGTCCTCCTCATAAATATTGAGGCACATGCCTATAATCCCAAGGATTCAAAGGCTATTTCGTTGAAAAGAATTAGCTATGTTGCAAGTATGGCATGCCTCGCACATAAGTGAGTTAGGAGTTATGTGAATCCCAATAGATTCAATGGCTATGAAGAATATAGAGGATACATGTCCCGAAAAAATCAAGGATGGAGTACGAAGTCTGTGACTCAGCATAGCCATGGCTGGCATCAACCCATATTCCCTCCAAAACACCAACTATTATTTTTGCCCTGTAGTAGTGATTAATAACAATACCCCCCCATGGTTGTCTGTAAAGAGTGAACATCTTATGTTGGATCATATAGTCCTTGGTAGAAGACAAGTGAAGAATATGGATGTATACCTACAACCATTGGTAGATGAATTGAAGTAATTATGGGAAGGGATACATGTATACAATGTATCAAGACCCATCATAATAGAGAGGAATTTTACATTGTATGGAATATTTTCTTACACCACACATGATTATCCAGTATTAGGAGTTTGATATGGTAAATTGCATGTTTGTTTATTTGTCTATATGTGTAACAATATTTTTTGGCATATTTAATTCATTGAGGTTGTTCTAGACTTCGACACTAACATGATCTACTGTATACATTACTAATTTCACAAGTCTTGTAACAAAAGGTTACCATGGATGTAAATGTTTTGGAGCTTGTCTAAAGGATAGGTGGTCCAACCACCTATGAAATCCAGTGTACGAATACTCCATGGTATTCCTCCCAGAACAACACCCTTATAGAAGAGAAACATCTACTTTCAATGGTAACCAGAGACAGCCCAAAGGCCTACAATAGTGACACCAAAAGAATGGAGTAGAGAATATGAGAGAGAGAAGGAGAAGGATATTACAGAAATATTCGATTCAAATGGGGATCCTATGCTCGATGATCTAGAATTCTTTGACACCTATGTTGAGAAATTTCCCATTGGAATGAAAAACAAATGTGTCTTTTATGAGCTTCCATATTGGGAGCATATTAATATTTCCCACTTACTAGATACCATGCATATATTTAAAAATGTTTCATTTTCTTTATGGAGGAACATATCATCAAAATCAAGTGACACATTGGTTGTTAGGAGATATCTTATTTCTTCAAAGAGTAAAAAGAAAAATTGGTGAAGAAAATAAAGTAGAGGAGAGTTTGGTCCCTCTTGTTCTTCGAAAGAAGGTGATGTCCCATGGATATTGAATAAATTTGATATTTATTTGGAAAATGAACTTATATTGTGTGTGAAGGTGTCTTCTTTATATGGGTCTTCACTACGTCATAGCTTCACTGTGGAAGACCATTTTTCGAGGTTAAAATCACATGACCATTTGAACCTTCTAAGAGTGAATATGTCAAAAACATGATTTTATTATTTGTTTTATAAATTCATGCTATGGGATAAAACATAATTAATTTTGTATATGATCCAGCTGGATATTGGTGGCCACCCACCTATTCCAACTGGCTCCTCTTGACAATTTTTAGTTCAGCACATTCTTCTGTAATTCTTTGTAATTGTGGTTTCTACACTTATGGGGTTGTCTGAATACCTACATGGCTTCCAGGAGGATATGTGTCGTCTCCCACCTGATCCAACTGCCTTATTTTGGAATTTTTTATGTCAGTACATCTTTTTGTACTTCCAGGGCCATTTTAGGGCCCTAAACAGTGTTTTTTTGGCTTGTCACGATCAAATTGTAGATGAATTTAGAGTTTTCCAGCATAATGTCTAGATCTCAAAAATACCTTTACAACGGGATATCATACACCTAAAACAGAGGTCGTGTTCCAAATTTACAACCCCGATAAGTTGAGGTACCAACTTACCCATCGATTCCCTCATAACTTTTGGTGTTTCATCTCCTAGGGTTAGGTTTTTGGATGTCTAGGGTTTTGGAATTCATGAGTAATGTTAAAAAGGCCTCTAGAGCCTCATTGTAATCATTCTTCTCAAACAGATTCATGTAGTATCCACATCTCTTCTCAGATATAACTACCACCATTTGAGCAAGTTGTTTTCAGTTCTGTATTTTTATAGTTTCAACCTATTTTATTTATTCAATAGAAGTTATTGTTCACTAGATATATGTCGTTGTTCTTCTTATCTTTGTGTTATTGTATTAATTTTGTTATTCCTTTCATTATTCTCATAAATCCATACCAGTGGTATCAGAGTGGTCTGCTCTTCATTTATTTTTATTGGTGCATGTCCCCGACAAGGTCTGGGTACAAGACGTTGGGACTCGAACCAGTTGATACTTTCCAATATCGGCCATGCCAAGATCGACAACAACCCATGGGGGATGAGAATAAATATTATGGAGAAGAATATCTTTTTAAAATGTTGCTAGAGGAATCCCTTGCATGAAAAAGGAACGAAATGATGGACAACTTTGCATGGATTCTTCGATGGTTGCCCATAGGAGACGCATCTTCATTAAGTGGGCATGCAACCCCCTTCAAGGTACAAGTAAATTTTGATATTCCATTATTTGAAGGACTGATAGATGTGGATGATTTAGATAAATGGTTGAATCTTCTCGAAGGGTATTTTTTGGTCCACAATTTTTTCAACGAGGAAAAGATTACTTTTGTACTTCTCAGGATCGTCCCGCATGTTAAGGACTAGTGGGATACTTACTCTAAGAAAAGGGCCATACAGGAATCTACAATGTTTGTGGTTGCCCCACATCGGATTCCTTTAGGGGTGCCTTTAAAGAACAACAATATCATGTTGGAAGCTATGAGGACCAGTACACAAGATAGACTACACTATGTTAGGAAGGGGACCAGACAAAACCATATTTCACCAATAATTTTCATACCCTATGCACCAAATTGGATATCAAAGACTCTGAATGACATATGGTGCTCAAATACTATGGTTTTCTCCATATATACATTCAAATATAAATGGAATTTTTGGACATCGTGTCATTAGGTGCAACTTATAGATATGATGTCAAGATTGAGCATAAATTTAAGCAGAAGAGGCAAGAGTTTGGATCTACAAAATCCTCACAGCCAAAGCAGGGAAAAGGCATCCCCAACCCACAAAAAAAGGGATAGATCAAATATGGTCTCTATCAAGACAAACATTCCAAGCCACAACCCAAGAAGGGTAATGAGAATTCCAAGAAGGACACGGGAAAATGGTGTGAATACCATAAAATCCATTGGAACAACACCGAAGAATGTCGCTCCAAGTAGTCACTGATGGTCGAGATGAAATATTTCGAGTCAGACATAGATTTTGACTCTGAATCAAATCCAGAAAGTGGGAAGTGAATCATTGATGTCGAACTCAGTTCCACTATAGATACCACCAAAGTCCAACCAAGAGAACCAGAGGAAGGGGAATGCCTATTTCACTCACATATGTTGGTAAAAGGGACTCTGCTACATTTCATTGTCGATAGTGGTAGTCAGAAGAACTTGATTTTAGCAGAGGTTTTCAAGCGATTGGACATGTCAATAAAATTGCACTTGCATCCCTACACCATCATCTAGCTTTGCCAAGGACAAGATCTTTGTTTCAACCAACAATTTTGTCCTCCCTACAACATCAAGCCCTTCAAAGATGAGGTATTGTGTGATATTTCTCCCCTTGAAGTTTGTGATGTTCTTTTATGCCAGCCATATTTGTGGAAGCGACATGTTGTGTATGAGTCTAGACTTTGTAGTGTTATTATTACTTTGGGTAGACAATTGTATAAGAAACCAGAGGTAGTGTCGCCTACCGTTATTTCTTTAATCTTTGCTAAGAAATGAAATAACGTCATTTCACAGAACAGGAAGTTCATCTTCTTTGTGATTCATGCTCATAGTAAGCATAAAGTCACTTCCACATCTGTGACCTCTACACATAGCCTCTATTTGCAGAAAAATCAAGTGGATGGGATCATAGAAGAGCATAGAGACATCGTCTCCTCACCCATCAGGGTACTGACGCACTGCCAAGTCAAGCATCCAATTGATCTAACCCCCAGTGCATCACTACCTAATGGACCAGCCTATAATTTCTCACTGATGGAAAATGACGAAATAAAGCACCAGATCCAATAGTTTCTTCAAAAGGGGAACATTCGAGCTAGATCCCCCCCTTGAGAAATCTTGATTTTTTTGGTGCAGAAGAAAGATGGGACCTAGAATCTCTACATTGATTACAGGGAATTAAACAAAATGACAGTCAGGAACCGGTACCTAATTCCTTGAATTGGTGACCTAATTAACCAACTCAGGGGAGAAAAGTTCTTCAGCAATATTGACCTAAATTCTGGCTACCACTAGGTTCCCATCAAACCAACTGATGTATGGAAGACAAATTTCAAATCTAAAGAAGGTCTTTTTGAATGGTTGGTCATGCCCTTTGGCTTAACAAATGCACCAGAAAATTTCATGAGATTGATGGATGATGTATCGATACCCTTCACCAACTCTTTTGTGGTGGTATATCTGGATGACATCCTCATATTCAACAAAACTTTTGAGGAGCACATGCATCATATTCAACAAGTTTTGGGCACTCTGCGTCAACACAAGCTATATTCCAAATTGTAGAATGCTCCTTTGGCATGAACGGGGTCCAATACTTGGGCTACATTGTTGATGATCATGGGGTACATGTGGATCCAGCTAATATCCAAGTCATTTGTGACATCCCAGCCCTGACCACACTAATCAATATTTGGAGATTCTTGGGACTTGCCAACTTCTACTGAAGATTTATGTTGGGATTATCCCATATTGCATGGGCCCTAAGCCAAGTAACCAAGGGTGGTGGAAAGGAAAATTATGTAGGGGAAGACACAACAGCCAGAATTTTATGATCTTAGGCATCTCTTGTGCTCAGATCTGTAACGAACCCCGTCATTAGGACAAAAAGCAATGCATAACAAGTACAAAAAAAAAATTGAACACAAGGAAAGTAATGTCAAATACACTCAAACAACGCAACTCGACGATGAACACAACACATGCAATTAAAGCAACCTACAAACACAACGACTTATCATAGTAGAACATCATGCAACTTAAGCAACAATGGTCATTCAATCAGGTGAAGAATAAAAATGACTACCTTCTCGTCCTACCCTGCAATGGTTAGGACCTCTAGGTCACATAAGCAATGCTCAAGCCCAGGTTCCCATCGATTTTGACCATTTAAAGTCTCAAGGCTGGTGACTATTATGAGGACCAAGGAGGTGTCTACATCCCACCTGATAGAAACAAGACCAAGCTAACTAAGATAACTACCAACATCAGATCAACCAGTGCAACCATCATCAATGACAAAAGTGACTAGAATGTTTATGGTGAGTGAGAAACAAATCACAATAAAATGTTACAGAACAATGTACCAAACATCAATTACAATAAACACCATCACCCTTATCGGGAAACCCATGACCCAAGCCAAGTATCATATGTGCTTATCTATCAATGTGCGCAATGATTCCTTTTAAGGAATCATGTTGCCACATTGCAACAAGCGCACTAGGATCCCAAGCGCAAACGTAAATAAATATAAACCATCAACCAAAACATCAAATCCCACGTTGCTCAAAAATAGCTAGCATTGTCATACATTATACAAAAACTATAATGAGAGCACTCTATTCAATCAATATAAATGAGGTGCAAGGAATAATAAACAACAACCAAACTTTGGTAAAAATGACTAAATAATAACTATAATTGTTTATACGTTGATCTAGCTCTACAATCCTTAAGTCTATTATTCAATAAACTTTTGATATATTTTTATCTTCACCAATACTTATAATTGTTTCCTCCATATGATAATTCATCATTAAGGTGTGTATATGTTGATTAAGGTTGGTTGTCATTGATGTCAACCCTTGAAGAAATTCCCATAGCACAAAGGTTGGGTAATGCACCCAATATTGTTTGATGTAAATATGAATCATTATTTTCTTGTCATGGTTGATAATAAGTAGAAATGGATGAACTCCAAAGTGGTCCCCTTATGGTGAAAGACCTCACGGGAAGACGCTTTGGGAATTGAGTTATCCTAGAAGTATGGTTAGAGAACTCATTCTTATTTGTGGAATAATGAGATGAAGGTAGGTGAATTTTTCATTGAAACTATCCTATATGGATATTTCTTGTCATGACATTTCTGGTGGTATGTGGAACGTCATGTAACTCCTCATGGTTAGAGAGTTATGGCCATGAGAATTTGGAGAACCCAGGTTTGGGTAATGGACCCAAGTTTGTTTGATGGATAATGGTATGAGTTTTGATGTACTTCTAGGTAATACTATTCTATATGTATGCTACATGTCATTCCATTTCTGGTGGTATGTGGAACGTCACATAGATCCTCACGGTTTGAGAGTTATGGCCTTACGAAGTTGGAGGACCCTCTTATGTCATCTAGAAGCCCCAAAAGGTCAAAGTAGTCAAAGTGGTTTAAGACATTTTAGAAGGTAAATAATGAAGTGAATTGATGAGTGTACTATAATTTAAAGTGAATACAAAATAAATTATTTAAATAATAAGTTTAATGGAGAAATTAGAAGGGGGTTAACTGTAAAATAAGGAAAGTGGGCAAAGTGACTTAGAAGATGTTTTTAAAGAAGTTACTTGGAGAGTATAAATAAGAGGAAAGTCTCTCTCATTTTAGACACACTTGAGCATATTGAATACCTATAGGTGTCTAAGGTAACCAAAGGATATCTAAGCCAAATTTATGAGGGAAGGTGAAGAAAATAAGGCCAAAATTCAAGGAAGGATAAATTATTTTGATGATGCTTTCTAAGGTATGTTATTTACAGGTCATATCACCATTTTCGCAATACCGTTTTTTATAGAATGATTCAGACCGTGAAATTTCTATTCCATTGAGGAAACATATACACGTATCTTTGGTAAAAAATTCATCTTGTGGGTCATTGTATTTTTGGATTTACACTCTGTGGAAAATAGGGTTTGTGGCTAGTCCTGAAACTAGTCAAAAACAGGTGTTTCGGGTAAAAACGTCAAAAATTATTCATAAGAGATCCATCTTTAGTAATAAAAAATGTGGTGGTTAGCGTACAACATTTATTATTATTTTTAACATTTTAATATCGATTCAACAAATATTCCATGCGGGGCATGCTCTACAAGGTCGCTCTTTAGAATAAGCCAGAATTCAGCAAGGTATGCCATTTTTGCTATAACTACTTTTCTGAGAGGTTAAAAATAGTGAAACCTGGAGGAATTGCATTAAAAAAACTAAAGAACATTTTATATCAATTTCAGATCTTTATTCATTACAGATACAAAGCTATGATTATTTCAAGTTAGGGTTGTTGACTAATCCAAAACTTGTCATGTGAGACTAAAGAAAGTTTGATGTAAATGCTAGTCTCTTGTTGTTTAAAGTTAAGGAAGGTTTGCAAGTATGTGATCGTATACACCAGGTCTATTAAATATTTATAAATCATATTTGGATGATGAAATTGATGAGGACTTTTGGTTGAGGTACAAGTTGGGTACATGGTTGAGACAAGTAGTTGATGAGATGACACATACATGAGGTGTATAGTTGATGATATTGGTACGTATTGATGATTCATAGTTGATGAGTAGTTGAAACATGATTGGTACATACTTGGTACATGGTTTTTTGCACTTGTTTATGGTACAGGTTGATTACATATTGTTTGTTATAGGTTCTTGCATGGTTGATGCACTTGTTTATGGTACAGGTTGGTGCATGGTTGATGCACTTATTTATGGTACATGTTGATTATACATTGTTTGGTACAGGTTGGTGCATGGTTGATGAACCTGTTTATGGTACAAATTGGTGCATGGTTGATGCACTTGTTTATGGTACAATTTGATTACAGTTTGAGGTACAGGTTGATGCACGGTTGATGCATGGTTCAGGTTTATTGGTACAAGTTTACAGTGGTATATATCAGAGTGATAGTGTGAAACTGGTTCCATCATTCTACTTCTACTTCAAGGTAGTTTCACGGGGCAAGGACAGGTGGTTGTAGCCACCTTCCGGTTGTATCCGGAGAACATAGGGAGTTGTAGCCTCCTTCTGGTTGTAGCCAAAGAATTGGGGAGTTGAAGCTTCCCTCAGGTTGTATCCTTAGAAACTAGGGGGTTGGAGCCTCCTTCCAGTTGCAGCTGGAAAAAAAAGGAAGTTGGTGCTTCCAATGAATATAATTCTTCAAGAAATATAAGAAAAATCATTCCATGGTTTTCTCCCAATTTGGGTTTCCACACAAAACACTAGTGTACTGTGTATGTGTGTGATTGTTCATTTCTTATTGCTCATTATTGGATAATAATTCTACATTGATATAACACTTGGATTATTTGAAGAAAAAGGATTATAATTACACTATTATTAATTCACCCCCCCTCTCAGTAATCCAATAATTGGTATCAGAGCAGGTTCCTTCAGAAATCAGTTTAACCACTGAAAGGTACATCATGGAGAGTACCAAATTGTATAAAAATGGAATACCACAGTTTGATGGACAAAAGTATGCCTTTTGGAGCATAAGGATGAAGACATATATACAGGCATAGGGATTTCAAGTTTGGAAATCAAGTGTAGATGGATACACGGCACCAACAGTTCCACCAACAAATTACAAAGTAGTGAAACTCGGTGAGAATAATTCCAAAGACAAAAATGAACTTTTGAATGGTCTTAGTGATATGGTATTCACCAAAGTTGCACATTGTAAATCCGCTAAAGAGATTTGGGACAAGCTTCTAAATATTTATGAAGGAGATACAAAAGTCAAAGAAGCAAAGCTTCAAACTTACAGAGGTCAGTTCGAACAACTAAAAATTAAGGAAGATGAGAATATTGTGTCCTAATTCTTACAATTCGATTAAACAGTGAATGCAATCATAGGATTGGGAGAAGAAATCGAAGAATCTGTAATTGTTCAAAAGGTACTAAGATCTCTTCCTATGAAATTTAACCCTAAGATATCAACACTAGAAGAAAGATTGGATCTAAACTCAATTAGCATGGACGAACTACATGGAATCTTCACAACATTGTTATTGGATAAATCGGTGAATGCGGACATAAACTAATATCCCTAGATCCACTTGGATCTAGAAAAAAAAAGACAGGACATGACACTTTCCCTAAGTTGCTACCATTGAATTTACTACCAAAGAAGGACTGGATGACATACCTTCAGATATCACTTCCTTATATCTCTATTGTCCCTGCTTCGCTTTGGTGTTCTTGTGAGATCAGATATGTAATGACACAAATTTCAAACCAACCAAAGTGAAAGAAACAATTGTATATTCAATGGAAAGCTAAACATGTGATCAAGGAGTCATGTAATAAAACGCTAATGATTTTGTGGGAAAGAAACCTGTCACCATATCATATTAAATAAAAGTAGAAGATACAACCAAATTTCCTTGATGTCGCAAGTTCCCTTTTGCTGGTCCTTTGTTCCAACACACACATACACTTTCTCTGAATTTGTATGAAGATGGTCCACAAAATCTTGATGGACAACTGGAGGCCACAAGCATCAGTTGTAACAGGATCCTTCACACAGTATTCAGCCTATTCTTTCAACAATTCTTTGCTCAATCTTGCTTAACATTTTCCATGAGAAACCCATCATTATATAGGAGAAGGAGGAGTGGTTACAAGGATGAGGATGATCCCACCAAATAAGAGAATCCAGTAAGACCACAACCATACGTACTCCACCTCACATTCTAGAAGATTCTACTTCTAGAAACTTTGTGAAACTTCTTCCTTTCCTTAGCTTCAAATGTCATCGCACCCTGCCTATATAGCAACATGCGGAAATCTTGCGAGTGAGTCATAGAGAAGCCTACAGAAATCAAGGATTTCTGCACTGTGTACCATTGTCATCCTGCAGCGTCATTCTAAAAATATGCCTTGTAGGGGAAGAACTTAGTCATTTTTCTCATGTAAAATATTGTTTTAAGAGCCTGAACACATTCCTATAGGTCCATCATTAGAGTGGAAAAAATAATGTGTAACAGAATTCCCCCCAAAGTATGAGGTTGGAACTTTGACAATTGAAATACTTTGTAAATGCGAGTGTGTGTCGGGAACAATGAGTGCACCAATCGAGAACCTGCAAACAATCAAGCATCTGCATAAAATTATACCATTTTTTAGGTAGGCATTCCCAAACTCAGACTACAAATGATTGAAATCATAAATGTAAGTCATGGCCACCAATTATACACTGTGGATCCATGTTGTTAAGATTCTACATAACCATCAGGAATACACTGTGGATCTATGTAGAAGAAAACTTAAATTCAGACACAACCACGAGACATACAAAGTGGATCTGTGTGTCAAATACAAATCATAAATACTCCATCGCAACCTAGACCAAAATGACGAGATCCAAGGTATTCTACCCGGTCGTCCATAAGTATGAATCTAACCATGTGATTACAGGTGTTGAAGTCGAACATGGTAGAAACCACTTGATTACCGGTCATTGATGAAAACCATTAACAAGTGCGAGGGAAATCACCATTGATGTCAATGAATCCCAAGGTACCTTAGTACAATCCAACAAATTTGAATAAATGAGTTGAAGTTGAACACTCGATGAAATATCTCGATCAGGGACCAATGATCTGAATCCACTGTCGAAAGCGAAGAAACCTGCCATTGAGGCATGCATGCTCTAAGGTACTAAACGATTTATATGTCTTGTTCCCAAATGATGAGTTGAATTCAATGGGAAAAGACTCGTCACAATAGGGCCTTGATGTATCCCCCATCAATGACACGAAATAAGTAACAGATTTAGGGTAGATCAAAGTGTGAAAATGATTTGAAACTGACACAGGGAAGGAATTGACAATTGTAGATGGAAAAATCAAGAGAGGGCTTGTTTGGAATTATCTTGAACATATCGATGACATGACAAAGGTCTTGATAGCATTGACTCAAAGATGACCCAATATATGGACTTACAGAGGGCCAGATGAAAGACAAATGGATTTCCCAACCCGGATTCAAATGATGAAAGGGGTGTTGTGTTCAAGAGAAACTAGTATCGCCACTAACATGGGTACAGAGACACATTTCTTTCCCAAATTTTCCCCCACCATTTATGGTGAGTACCTCTTTATTTTTACACAATATTGAGGATGATAACATATGCTTGTTGATGTAAGCTCATCCTTTGGATGAGTCCCTCAGAGTATGTTTAACGAACCCTAAGAAGGACTAGTTCAGTCCCAAGTGGGTCTTTCGATGTTTGTTTAACGAGTCCAAAGATAGAAAACTCGAGGGTTTTCATATTTATAGAGTCTGAAAAACACATTAAAGAGAACTCTCTCAGTTCCTTTTTCGTAAAGTAATTCGACAATACCGAAAAAGTGATAAACTATCACCCATCGAATGTTTTCTTCAAATACTTTTACAAGCGTCAAAAGAACAAGGTCACTTGGCAATCTTTTCGTTTTTATGGAGTGTGAAAAGAGCTTAAAGAATACTCGATAGGTTTCTCTTTTTGTGTTTCCATAATGAGTATGAAAAAATGACAAAAGTATACTCAGTTGCATTCTTATTGATTTTCAAGTATGAGAATGAACAAAGACTAGGCTCGAGGTTTTTCTAAAAAACTCTAAAAAGTATTGGTATATGTAACAAATAGAAAAGTGAATCAACAAAAATCATCCATGTGGCATTGTTCAAGGCCTTAGTCTTCACATCTGCGAGAAACAACAAACTCGCATGGCCATTAGACCATTAGGTTATGATAAAATGCATTAAAATAATATAAAATATTATAAGAAAAAGAAAAAAATGAAATAAAAAGGGGGTAAGACCTCTTATTGCTATTTCATTTTCATTTCATTCAAAACTTGTCTAGAAACCTCATTTTTAACTCACATTTCTGTTGTTGATTGCGAGAAGCACAGGCGATCATTCAGCAAATGGTATCCATCAACACGGTAAGCTTGTCATCTTCTTCTTTTTCAATGGATTGATATTTATTTATTTTTGTTTAAAGGTAGTTTATGGATGAGTTTTTGTGCCAGTAGGCTCGCTCTGGGGCCGCCGCAGGTGACTAGTATCAGGACCTACAGAAATCAACGATTTTTGTAGGTTCCCTATGGATCACCTACGGAAACCCCTCACTGTACTAAAAACTCGTCTGTGACAGCCAAAAACCCAAAAAAATATACATGTGTTTTCCCAAAAACGAATTTCAAAAGCAACGATTGAAGATGCTAACTTCCTTTCCTTGTCTCCATGCAGGTATTTGATTGCCAAAATGTTTGAATGGAGATAACAGGAAAACGAGGATGATGAATTCACGGCCCCAAATGATCCAGGCACCGTCAATTCCCTTCTACAGTGCAGATTGTTAAAAAAAATTAAAATCTAGGGCATGAGAGCCCAACTGAGGTTACTAGAATACCTGGTCCACATGTGGGATGTAGACCAACAAGTGTTTCATGTAGGTGTCCACGTTATTTATTTGGACATAGAAGACATTTACTTCTTGACAGGGTTATCCCGTCGTGGAGCACATGTGACACTAACAGGTGGTCAAGGTGGTGGCCTACCGATGAGCGAATACATCCATCGATACTGTGAAACCGAGACCAAGAGATGCAAAGGTAAGGTAGCCATCAGAGGTGTTCAAGATTTAACTCTCTAGACCATCCTTTTTACCATTGTGTTCATGGAGGGAAGTGTGTCTTTGCACATGTCCCTCCAAAGTTATTTTTAGTATGTCATGGAATGCACAAAACCTCATGTGTTCAACTAGTGAGATGGTCTTCTTCGCAGTATGAAGACACAGTTAACCAAAAGAAAGAACGAGGACCTAAAGAAATTCAGGTATGGATCCATTTTGGTGTCTTTCTTTCTAGAAAGAGTCCCTCATTTATGCCTATAGGTAGAGTGGGGTATACCATCTCCATGAGATCCGCAGATGAAGCGGTGGTGCGTTATCATGGCCCGGCATGTAGCGGGCCCTATTATTAAATACAATGATGCATTATTTGATTGGTTGAGGCCAAAGATATTGATGATATATGATTACGCATATGTCATCCTAGACTTTCACAATGACCTCGATTTAGTTCTACCAGAGGGTTTTCAGTGGGGGGACCTAGGTAAGAAAAACATTTTGTTTTTATGGTGTTTTTGTGAATATTTGGAACATAAGATGTTATATATATATATATATATATATATATATATATATATGCTCTCTATCCAATGACTAATCAAACATTTTGACCATGAAGATGTAGGGCCACATCGGCCTTCGGGAACTTCCCCCATTCAATGGCAAGGGGAAGTAGCGGTAGTAGCAGGATGGGACGCTGACAATTATGAAGCGGTCGAGTAGAATCTAGAGGGTTTAACAACAGACATCTTGGATAACTTGATCAATGAGATTATGAGGCATTATCAGTGCCACACCATAGGCGTGTCTGGTTCACTCAGTCGATTACTTCGCAGAGTAGCATGGGCAGTAGTATGCTACCATGAGCAGCATCCATGATGCTATTTTGTAGAAGTCGTGGGCTTCATATTTTGATATTTTGGTCTTTTGGACGGAAAACACATTTTTGTAAAACAATTTATCATTATATATATACATGAGGCTTCTATTGGCTTACTTTTCTTTATATAAAACATGTGATGTGTGATTGGATTTAAAAATGTCTCAAATGTTTGTCTAACACATATTTAGCTAATGCATTGATTAACATATTTAGACATCTAGGACTGTGTTGATACTAATATAATAAAAATAACGTTCCAAGAGGTGAATTCGCAAATATACCCGTAACAATGTAGGACTTCGGATAACATAGATATTACTTAGTTGTAGTACTACTATATGTGAATCAAGCCATGCAACCAGGTGACAGACTCCAAGTGAAATAGTATCGGCCAACAATTCAATGACTGTGCTATATTCTACGATGTTGTTAGTTGCACGACCGAGGAAAACACCATGTAGAATGATTAAATTGTCTGTAGCTGCATGGATTTCCCAAGCATCGGATGCTAAGTTTTGATTACTACATCTAGCGCCATCAGTGAAGCCAATGTGGGGTAGAAGAGAAACTGACATTTGGAAACCAAGCACAACGCAAGGTAAGCCACTAGGGGTTGAAACCAAATAACAGAAAAACACAAGAGTAGCACACAAAATTATGATACAGTAAAAATAAAAGCATTCATGCAAAGATAACCTAGGCATAGTACTTCTTCAAGTAAATCCCATTTCTGGGTTCACTCAAAGGAATACCATCATAATCGACTAACTCATAGGCTCCTTTCTCCAACACTCGTTTGACAACATAAGGGTCGCGCCACATAGCCTCAAATTTTCCAACCCCTAGTAAATCATGATCTTGCTCATAGAGAAGAACTAGATCACCTTCGGAGAAAACACATGGTTTAACATGCTTTTCATATTGGGATTTCACACATTTCTTCTGGGTTTCAATAACCAAGGTGGCATCATGATGGTTTTTGTTTAATCGCATCAGATACAATAGATGTTCTTCTTTGGTAGATGTTTTGGGGAGAAGTTAAATGGATAGCTTCAATGACTGTATCTCGCATTCAATTAATAGAATAGATTCGATACAATACACTAGATGAAAAGGTGTAAATCCCATGGCAGACTTCACGGATATCTGATAGACCCACAATGTTGAAAATAACATCATTTTTCAACTTGTCTTTTGGATTCCTATTATCCGTTGAAGCATGGTGATAAGAACCTTGTTTATTGCTTCAACCTGACCATTGGCCTGTGGATAATAGGGGGTTGAGTTTTCATGTCGAAGACCCAACTTTTCGGTAAGCTCGGACAACATGAAATTTCGAAAATGGCTACCGTGATCGGTGATAATAGCTTGTGGGATTCTGAATCGTGTGATGATATGATTGAATATGAATAGGGCATCATTTTTTCTAGTATTATCAAATGTAGGCATCACCTCGGCCCATTTTGTGAAATAATCCACGACTACGATGGTGTATCCATGCCCCCCGACTGAGTGAGGGTTATATGTCATGAAATCAATGCCCCATTTTGTGAAAGTTCCAACGGAAACTACAGGGTGTAAAGGAGCGGGATGAGATCATATCTTGTTGTTGTATGTTTGACAAGCATGGCATTTTTGGACAACAATAATATAGTATTTTAATAAAGAAGGCCAAAAATACCCTGCTCGTAAGATATTTTGGGCAGTAGCATACCCAGACATGTGACCACCACATGCTCCAGAATGGCAGTCATTCAAATCTTTGTCAGCCTCATCATAGGTGAGACATCATCGAAAATCAGAGTCAACCCCATGGCAATAAAGAGTGTCGTTGAGGATAATATACTAACGGGCTTGGTAACGTATACGGCAACGATGAGCACTAGAAAAATCGGGCTGGAAAGTCTGAGTCTGGAGATAAATAATGATATCTCCAAACCAAAGGTCATCAGAACTAATCATAAAGAGGGATTCGTCAGGTAAAGAATCCTCTGCTACCTTTTTTGTCTGAGTGCAGGGAAGGTCACATATCAGTTTGGCAAACACCAAGGATTTCTTAGACTTAGCTCATTCAAACTCTAAGTCAAACAACTGGAGAATTACTATCCAACTCTAAGTCAGTTTCAAATATTTGAAAGCTTTGTTGGCAGTGGTATCCCATACAAACTCAAAACCTTTCTTCAACAGTCGAGTAAATCCGAGTGTTAACTCAGCGTAGTTTGGGATCTACCCTGATCCCCTGACATGAAACAATAAAGCCCAGAAGTTGGTCGGATTCCACACAGAAGACACATTTGTGTGGGTTTAAGCATATACGATAGAACCGACAACGAAGGAAAATGGCTCGGAGGTGTGCCAGATGGTCACTACAATGCATGGAATGTGTTGGTAGTTCATCTAGATATGGTTGTACAATGTGCTTGATATCATGAAAATCATAAGACATGGCACATTGAAAAGTCGCACCGACGTTCTTTAAATCGAAGGATATTTTCTGGTAGGCAAAGGTGCCCCAAGGACAAATGAAACGGTTTTGTGTTGATCCGTGGGTAAGATGTTGATTTGATTATATCCAGAGAAAATTTCCATCAAAGAGAAGATTTCACTTCTGGTGCAATTGTCAATGATCTGGTCAACGAACGGGGTGGGAGAGTTGTCCTTAGGACTAGCTTTGTTGATATCCCTATAATCAACACAAACATGGATCATACCTTGTTTCTTGTTAACCAGAACTAGATTGGATACCCAATCAATTAAAGCCATAGGATAAATAAAACCATCTTTAAGAAGTTTTTCAACCTCAAGCTTGATAGCGGATACTTTACGAGGGTGGACCGAGCAAAGTCTTTGCTGGATGCGTTTAGCACCCGAGTATGTCTTAATTTCATGTACAACAATATCAGAGTCAATACCAGGCATCTCTTCATAGCTCTATGTGAAGATGTCATGAAACTCTTGAAAAAGGGACTTATATGTGAAAACCTCATCAGTGGAACATGAAGCTCTGATGTCAACATTTTCAACAACTCCAGGTTTAATGGATATGTCGAGGGGGATGGTGGGTGAAATGTTACTCAAGTTCACTTCATATAACACATCATGTGTAAACATGGGAATATAAGAGACAACAACAATGGTCGACGAAGTAGAGATTCATTGGTAACTCTCTAAGGTGTGTTTCTCTAGGAATAGGATGGAATGATGATGCCCATCATCCCATGGGATGTCTTCCATGGACATAACTGACATGATCATCTCGTCCATTGGAAAAATAACATGGAATGGATCAGGAGATGAATCACCAAGAAAGGGAATAGAAGGGTTTTCCGATTGAATGGATCGATAAGAGGATTCAACTGGACTTAAAGGCATCTGGTCACCATAGAGAAGATAATCACCAAGTGCGGGTACTATCCATAGGTCTGAAGACATGGGGGTTTCACGAACAAAGGTGGAAATCATGTTGATCAAGGAAACCAAAGGAGGTGGAACATCAGGTGGTGGGATCAGGAACGTAACCATCAAAGTCAAATATTTTAGTAGACCCACACCAACATTCTTGTACCCAGGAGGTGTCTTTGAAATGAAGGTTATGTTGCTAGTACGAGCATCAGAGTTAAAAAAGGCTAGTTGGTCTACCGCAACAATTTTTCCCTGGTGTGGAAAATGTACTACACGGAAAAGAGTAGATACAACTGCATGCATGGAATCAATCCAACTATGACTAAGTAAAAGGTTGTAATCAAGAGGTGCATCAAAGACCTCAACTTCAACATTGACCAATTTTCCTTCTAACGTAATAGGCAATGAGGGGAGTACATTGTAGGGTTTAAATCCATATCCATTAAAGGATTTGAGTGTATTGTGTGATTTAGTTAAGGGAGGAGAGCCAATGGCTTTCCAACAAGCAACAAACATTATTCATGTCGAGGCACCCTCATCAATAATGGTTCTACAAATGTTCTTGTCTGCGAAAACAACTTGTATCTGAAATGCGAGTTGAGGGGGTAACCTTGGAATGTGATCTTCCAGGTCAAAAATTATCAAATTTGTATCCATAGGGTCAATTCCACCAATAGCCTTTAACAATGCCTTCCGTTGAGTGGGACAACTTTGAAGGACTTTGATAGATGACATCGCGGAAGGTAATTATGCCAGATCTTCTACAATACTGTAGTTCTGAGCAGCACGTGCATGAGGGTTGAAGGTAGACTTTCAAACAACCCCCTTTGGGGGAGGGTGAAGAACTGTATCGAGACTCCATCGTTGGAGATGAAGAGGACCATTGGGAGGTGAATTTGAGGGATACTATTGAACCAATGGAGGTGGTATATGATTAACTTTCTCCTTTGAGGAAGAGTAATCTTTGGCCCGAGTGGTCAGGTAACATCATTCTTTTTTTAATCACTTGTGCACATAAGTACATAAGAAGTAGTCGAGGGAGAGGAATGGTCGTGAATGACCAATTGGGCCTGTTGTTGGGAAGGGAAAGGTTGGGACAAAATGGTAGGTGTGGGAGGTTTTGTAGTCCCTTGAAGGAACTTAGTAGCCTCGTCCCGTCTTGGACAATCTTTCGTGTAGTGATCATCACCACAGATAAGTCAAGGGTATCAGGGTTTGTGTTTATCCTTATCATTAGCAGGTTGTGTTTTGGCTTTCCCAGATTGCAGGTTATTTTTATCTTCCTTATTCTTACCCTTCCCTTTTTTAGATTTATTTTTTCCAACAGGGGTAGATTGAATGGAGTTCACCTCAGAGGTTTTTCCAGTGGAAGGAGTAGGAGTCAGAACATTTTGAACATTAGAATTAGTAGACTTGGGATTGGTGGGAGAGGCTTGTGTAAATTGAGGTTGAACATGGAAAGTGTCAATCACACCATCAGTCGCATGAGAAGCAGCAGGGGTATTTCAGGTAATGGTGGTAGAAGGATGAGGTGTGTAAGGGAAAAAATCATAAAGAGTACCTGTTTGTGAATAAACGAGATCGAGGTACTGAGCGCAATTGATCGCCTCATCTTCTGTGAAAACTCCACCCATGGAAATGTCACGAGAGATTTTATTCACAAAGGATTTCGTGAACCATTATGCCAATAATTGATCAGGAAGATCGAGTTTGATCAAATGTCGTCTTCATACCCACTCATGAATGTGATCGGAGATGTGAGTGGCCTTATTTTGCTTGAAGGAACTCAAAATATCAGTTCCCATTTTATAATGTATTGGCAATTGTTAGTGTTCAAGGAAATCCATGGCTAGGGTATTAAAGTTGGTGAAGAAGTCCAATGGAAATTCTATATACCACTTTGTAGCCGAACCTGTAATAGTTCGTTTGAAGAGTCATAATTGAATGGAATCTTCCATCAAAGAGTTGGACGGACACCAAAGGTGAAAATTCATGACATGGTTGTTTGGATCTTCTCCCTGTTTACCATCAAATTTTGGAATGTTGGATGGTATCTTGGCCAGTATAACAGGCCAATGGGGAGAATGCAGGATGGGGTCATTCAAGATTCTAGACAATTCAAGAAGATCCAAAGGGGCTAAAAAGGGTAATTGTCTATTCACATGAGGATACTAGTGACTTTGGGGAGGAAGACCCATCGGTATACCATTAGGACTGTATGCAGTCTATGTGTGAGGTGAAGGTAGTGACATATTCGGATGTGAATGTGGAGGCATGTAGCCCATAGGTTTGTATTGATTAGGTACGTTCCCCTAGAAAGATACACTAGATTGAACGTTCGAACCCCAAATGGGATTGGAAGAACTGAGATACGACTGGCCCAAACTAGGGGGTATAAAAGAGCTAACTTGGGGTTGTTGCCCTCCAAATGATTGTAGATTTCCATGGATGAGAAGGTTCCAATACTGGGCTAATGATCCTGGAATGTTATTTCCATAAAGTGGGGGTTGTCCTCCAAGCGGGGGTTGTGTTCCAATTTGGTTGTGACCTCCAAATTGAGTTTTCCCCCTAGTGTTATATTGTCCTCCAACAGGAATCTGAAAACTAGAAGTGAATGATGTAGTGGAGCCTCTAATAGTATTGGAGCCACTTGGGCCAAATCCTCCCATAAAAGGCAGATAATACCCTCTGCAGAGGACTTGGGAAGGTGTCGGAATGAAACCGACAACAACATTGTATCCAGGAGGGGTAAAAATTATAGAAACTCTTGACGAAACTTGGGTAGGAATGGGGATAGAAGTATTTAAAGCATGGTACCCATGAGGAAGATATGGGACAGGTATATACGAAAGTGGTGTACTGATGGGAGCTTGGGTAACCACCGTATTCCCAATGGGAATAGTCATAGCATTTGGGACCATTGTAGAATGGGCCATCTAAAGAGGAATGGTCGAGCTACGACCAACGGACTGTGTTCCTGAATCCACGAAAAGATAACAAGTCGTGCTATTAAAATGATCTAGAGGTATCGTATAAGTAGCAGACATCTCGGGTATTTCAGATATGACAGGTATATCAGCACCTGTACCCGAGCCGTAAAGGTATCGCATTGTAGACGGGGTTCAGAATAAACCAGTGGTCCAAAAAGGATCCTCACTTTCCGGGTCGATAAGAGGTCCAGTTGGTATTCTAGAAGTGGCAACAACAAGTTCTCCAGAGGAATTCAGTCGGAGAATATGTCTCTCATATCCAGGAGGTATTTGGAAAGCATCTAGAGAATCGGAAACAATTCTAAAATTGTCTAGAGAGTCAGTTCTTTCTGCTTGAAATGGTATGTTGTCATGGACCTCACTCTATTGAGGAGATCCCTCTGGTGGGTTAGGAACAAAGGGTTCATAAACTTTCGGATCTTCCGGAGGTAGTCCTTTCATCCTACGTGAACGGTGTGGAGGGTCAATGTTGGCTTAACCAAAACATTTACGAAAAAAATCTATGGCCAACTATGAAAACAAACAACACTCGCTAATAAAATCTAGGAATCATACCAAGAAAACAAAACATTATTATTTCGAAGCCACTAGTTGGTGATGAAATCCAACATTTCTAAGTCAAGACGAGAAGGGGCTAGGACAAAGCGGGTGGAAAAGTTACATTGACAATCTGCTTAATGGACTTACACCTTGGTGCAAGATCCCACACTTAATCACAGGTATACCCTCTAAGGAGCTCGAGTGAGTCTGGCCAACGTCGATTCCAGGTAGTGTGAAGACTTGCCCCTCCACAATCACCTCATGCAATACCCTAATAATATAGGCAACTAAGGTTACAAAGAACAACAGTGATTCCTGGGGAAACAATCGACAGTCTAATCCATGTGCAAAGGCAGGGTATCTAGCCCGAAATCAACTTGAGAGGCTTCCACTCATCATTGTGGGTATACCTTCAAGTGATCCCCATAATACATGCAATCTCTACACTGAGATCAACAAAGCAGGGTGAGTAACTCTGCCAATCTCAATGCGACCTCGGGTTTGACCCTTGTGTGAGAAGGGCTTCCCAGGACAAAATGTTGCAAACAGAATTAAACACTCCCTATCACAAGATGTTATTGTGTTTTTTGTGCTTTGGAGAGTCTCACATCATATTCCAAAGCTCTAGCCTAGCTAATGTTGGTGTAAAAGAGCCCTAGAAAATAAAAATTACTAATTGATTTTTAGATTTCACAATGTTTTTTAAAAGTTGTTGTTACTGAAGGGGGAGACGGGAATGAAACCAATGTTGTGTAATAATTTGACCCAATAATATGCAAATAGAAATGAATGATGCAAATTTTCATTCAATGAATTCTATATACAACAAGGAGAAGGTATTTATGGAATGATGTAAGCTACAAAATATACTTTCTTTTTCTTAAATGGGCACAAATACAAACAACCATGAACAATGCAGTTTATCAATGTTCTCTTCTTTTGGATGCAATAAAATTTCTTTATATATGATTACTTAAAATAATAAGTGACTTTAAATTCTTCCTTCTCAAAACTAGATCAGGGGAATGACAAAGAAAGGACAATTAATCCAAGAAACATTATACACTCAACAAGCACCCAAATCAAATTTTCAATGAAGATAAAAGTAAAAAATAAATAAAAATGACAAGAAAGTGTTTCTTCAAATGTAAATGAAAAATGACTTCCCAATCATCAAGAAATCCAGAACACATAATCAATCCAAAACATTGAATCCAATCAAATACCTTTAATCGAACAAACACTCAGATACAAGCTTAGAGATTGTATCCTTGTTGATAAAAATCAAAGACAAAAAACTGGAAAGAGACTAAAAGAGAGGTATTCGATCTCTGAAA
Organism: Picea sitchensis; assembly: GCA_010110895.2. Taxonomy (NCBI): domain Eukaryota; kingdom Viridiplantae; phylum Streptophyta; class Pinopsida; order Pinales; family Pinaceae; genus Picea; species Picea sitchensis. The sequence continues at coordinate 138,317 of SNQJ01S0037297.1, forward strand.
CCAATCAACAGTAAGTTAAACTTCCAGAAAATAGTTGGCACTAAAATTCCCTCCTAGATGATTAAAGCAAAACTGGGCATCAACAGAGGCTAAAACCCAACTCAAAAAAAAATTCACAGGCGTCGGTGTAGCCTAATAGCACATTACAGTGCGGAAATCAAGATTTTTTGCAGGCCAGAAACAAATAGGGTGCGGAAAGTTCAAACTGAAGCAAACAACCAGGATGTGGAAATTGAAGGTTTTTGCAGGCTATGTATAGAGTACAATGTGGAAGTGTCTATAAATCAATAAATTTTGAGAAGAGGGTAAAGGGTCTAAGTGAACTTTCAGATCAGAGAGTCTGAATGGATCTCCCATAGAATCAGAGACTGATTTCAAGTAAAAAGGATAGGTTAAAAGAAAATGACCAACAAAAAACCACAATCAAGTCGTATGCCCAGTAGAGTCGTCAATTTTGTTATTATATAAATCAGTGAATGCGAACATAAAATAATATCCCTAGATCCACCTAGATCTAAAACAAAACAAGACATGACATGACGTTTTCCCTAAGTTGCTACCATTGAATTTACTACCAAAGAAGGGATGGGTGACATGACATACCTTTGAATATCGCTTCCTTATATCTATGCTGTCCCTTCTTCGCTCCGGTGTTCTTGTGAGATCAGATCTGTAATGAAACAAACCAACCAAAGTTAAAGAAACAATTCTAGATTCAATGGAAACCTAAACATGTGATCAAGGAGTCATGTAATAAAATGCTAATGATTTTATGGGAAAGAAACATGTCACTATATCATATTAAGTAAAAGTGGAAGATACAAACAAATTACCTTGATGTCGCAAGTTCCCTTTCGGTGGTCCTTTGTTCCAACACACACATACACTTGCTACAAATTTGTATGAAGATGGTCCACAAAAGCTTGATGGACAACTGGAGGCCACAAGCATCAGCTGTAACAGAATCCTTCACACAGTCTTTAACCTATTCTTTTAGCAATTATTTTCTCAATCTTAATTAACCTTTTCCATGAGAAACCCATCATTATATAGAGACGGTGGAGTAGTTACAAGGATGAGGATGATCCCACCAAATCAGAGAAGCCAGTAAGACCACAGCCATACGGATGCCACCTCACATTCTAGAAGATTCTCCTTCTATAAACTTCGTGAAACTTCTTCATTTCCTTAGCTTCAAATGTCGTTGCACCCTATAGAAGCATGCGGAAATCCTGCTAGCCATGCATAGAGCAGCCTACGGAAATCAAGGATTTTCACATTGTGTACAACTGTCAGCCTGCAACGTCATTCTAAAAATATGCCTTGTAGGGGAAGAACTTAGTCATTTTTCTCATGTAAAAGATTGTTTTGAGAGCCTGAACATATTCTTGTAGGTTCATCATCAGAATGACCAAAATAATGTGTAACAAGCATATGAAATGAGAACTTAATAGGAAAATCCATATGTAAAAGAAGCAGCCTTCAAAGCATCCAAAATATTTAAAAAAAAAAGAAAAAGGAACAAGAAGAATATAGAAGAAATAGTGATGTCTCGGAAGATGATGAAGAAGTGGCCAACTTCGTCAAAAGACTGAACAAGGGAACCGACGGTAGGTATAGAGGTAAGCTTCCTTTGATTTGTTTTAATTGTGATGGTATTCGTCATTTTTCTAACAAATGTCCTCATAAGAAAAAGAGAAATGATGAAGGTTACTCAAAAGGAAAACACACATATAAAGGCAAAAGAACTACTAAGTAAGTTTTCAAGAAAATCTTATGCACCAAAGAAGACATCTCATCATCAGATGAAGATGAAGTCAGTGACAGTGAGACAGGAAGAGTTCTATTCATGGTAGTAAAAGACTCTAACAAAGAAGACTTTGAAGAATAATATGAAGAAGCCAAAGAAGAATATGAAGAAGTCGAAGAAGAAATTGAAGAATCCGAAGTTGACTATCAAGAATAATTATCGTATTCCATAGAAGCTATCAAAAGAGAAAAGAAGTAAAACAAGAAACTACAAGAAGAACTAGACAAGAAAAAGGATACTTGAGAACTAGAACAAATGATCACAAAATTGAAAGTTCAAATAGAATAAGATAAAAGAATTGATGAAGCACTCAAAGAAAAGCTAGAAGAAAAGGACAGGATCATTGAAAACTTGGAAGCAGAGATTATCACACTAAGAAAGGATATTCAAAAGAAAAATATGCAGAATAGCTCAAAAGTTGTGGATGACATTATCAATAGTCAAAAATCTTATCTTGGCAAGTTCGGACTTGGATACAATCAAACAGAAAAGGGATCAAGTGCCAAAAAATATATAGAAATAAACATATCCAAAAAGTTATGCGGAAAGAATCAAAGGGGATAGGAAGATATACAAGGAATATTACAGGGACACTCCTTCACCAAGAAGATTCAGATTTCAGAATCAACAACATACAGATAGGCCTCAAGAACAAGAAGGATTCATAAGAGCACCTCCTTTCAGAAGATCTTCAACTCCCGGGTATCAAACTATATTTTTTTGTTTATGTTATGCATGTAATAATTTTGGACATAAAGCTATGAATTGTAGATCTAACAATAGGAACAATAACAACTTTGAGAGTCATACACAAAGGGGTTATTCAAGAATACCTAGTGAAACACAGAGAAGAAGTTACAACAGGTTTGAATCTTTGAGCACTGAAGTGGATTGTTACAAATGTAACAATTTTGGACATGTGGCCAAAGATTGCAGAATGAGAGTCCTTCCTAAAGAACCTCAATAGAATAACAACAATCACAGATAGGAACCTTAGAAAACAACATGTATAAGAAAACAATATCAGTATAGAAATGAAGAATGAACAATTTCTCTAACAACTAAGCCGAAGAAATGTGGTTGGTATGTTGACAGTGGATGTTCAAAAAACATGACAGGTGATAGAGACAAGTTTATTACATTACGAAAGGAAAGAGATGGATCAGTCTCCTTCGGAAATGATGATTCATCCAAAATCATTGGAAAAGGCATGGTCTGAATTTGGAACAAGAATGAAAAGGCAGAAAATGTTCTACTAATAGAAGATATGAAACATAATCTTCTAAGTGTGATTAAAATGTGTAACCAAGGTCATAAATTTACTTTCGATTCACAAAAGTGTGAGATAGGAAATGAAGGTTCAGGGAAATTTGTAGCTACATCTACAAGAACTTCAAGCAACATATATGTGTTAAGTGAAATTGGAAATGAAAAGTGTTGTCTAGGAAAGGAAGATGAAAGTTGGCTATGGAACAGAAGAATGGGGCACATACATTTTGATAACCTTTTGAAAGTCAACAAAAGAGGAGCAGTCGGAGAAATGCCCCAGATCACAAAAACAACCAACACTTTATGCAAGCATTGTCAACAAGGAAATCAAACAAAGACCAAGTTTAAATCAAAGGAATATTCAATAACAAGACCAATGGAAATTGTGCATACTGATCTAGTTGGAACAACTAAAACAAAGGGCTTAAAAGGTGAGAAATAATTCATGTTATTAGTTGATGATTATACAAGAATGACTGCAGTTTTCTTTCTCAAGAATAAGTCAGAAGCTTTTGAAAACTTCAATATCTACAAAGAAATGGTTGAAAATGAAATGGATTCAAAAATCAAATGCTTGAGATATGATAATGGAGGAGAGTTCACCTCAAAGGAATTTATGGACTACTGCAGTAATCATGGAATAAAAAGACAATTCTTCATTGCTAGGACACCTCAACATAATGGATTTGTTGAAAGAAAGAATAGGACAGTACAGGAAATGGCTCGAACAATGTTAATGGATTCGAAATTGAAAAATATTTTTTGGACATAGGTAGTGCACACAACATTTCACATTCAAAACAGAGTAATTCTCAGAAACAACACCAACAAAACTCCATACGAACTATGAAAGGAAGACCAACAAATGTAAAGCACTTCAGAGTTTTTGGAAGCAAATTCTATATCAAAAGAGAAGATGGAAGAATGGGAAAGTTTTACTCTCATGTGGACAAAGGAGTACTTGTTGGTTACTCAAGTATAAGGAAACTACAAGTGTTACAATCTAAAATTGAACAAATTTGTGGAAAGCATCAACGTAACAATTCATGAAACAGGCAAACTAGAATCAAAGAAAGAAAATGAATCAATGAAACAAACCTTAGAAGAAGAAGTAAAAGATGAAAAAGAAGTACAAGAGGAAGATGAAGAGAATCCAACAGAAGCAGAAGAGCAAGTTCAGCAAGTGTCTCCAAAGACACCCAGTAAACGAGTATAGAATAAGCATCCTTCAGATCATAGTATCGGAAACAAAGATGCAGGAGTTGAGACTAGAAGAAGAATCCGTTCACCAGAACAAACACACCTAGCACTCTTATCTACAATTGAACCAAATTGTTTTGAAGAAGCCAGCAAGGATGAATCTTGGAATAAGGCCATGGATGAAAAATTGGATCAAATAGAGAAAAATGACACTTGGGAACTAGTTCCAAGACCAAATAATAAGAATGTGATCGGCACAAAGTGGGTCTTCAGGAATAAATTGAATTAATATGGATAGGTTACAAGGAACAAAGCTAGATTGGTATGTAAAGGATATCCACAGGTTGAAGGAATTGACTTTGAAGAGACATTTTCCCCAGTTTCCAAAATGGAAGCAATCTGTTTGCTTTTAGCTTACGCATGCTTCAAAAATATTAAAATGTATCAAGTCGACGTAAAATCATCTTTTCTGAATGGGGAACTTCAAGAAGAAGTCTACATTGAACAACGAGAAGGATTTCAGTTGTCAAAAAATGCATATTATGTGTGTAAATTAAAGAAGGCCTTGTATGGTCTAAAACAGGCTCCTAGAGCATTGTAATCTAGATTGGATAAGTATCTGCAGCAGGCAGGGTTCAAAAAAGGAATGTAGGGGTCGAATAGATTTTACGTCTAATAATTACATGAATTGTAATAGTATTAATTTCAGAAAATTCACTAATTTCTTTTAATTGAGCACATTCGCATATACATTTATCAACAATAATAAAATTTTATAGAAAAATTAAAACAAATACACAATTTTAAATACGTGGCTCTGATGCTAAACCTTCGTTTGTTCACTTGCCTTTTTGATCGTTGTTGCACTATGTAAACATTGCCCAAACCTACTATCCTCCCTGCCAACTAGGACAACTACCTAGCTCCAGGATATGATATGGATATCCTGGCCCCCGTGCCCAAAACCTCCAGCAAACCGGTGTCTGTACTGATACAATCCCACTCCAAAACTCACCTCCCCTCTCTGCAAATCCCCGAGAGCCTCCCCCCCCCAAAATCTCCCATCAAATGATAATCCCCTTCGTAACCCTCCTCCGCCTCCATCTCCTTCCTTCACCGCCTCCTGCATTTACTTCCTTACCTACCCCTAGTTAATTCCCCTTATCCTTTCCTTTATTATTTCATCCTCTCGTAATTAATAAGTTATCCCTTTTCGTGTACGTAACCTTTTAATTTAAACAATATAACTTATTAATCTATTAAATTTAATACTCATGTTATTAAATGTAATAG
>SNQJ01S0037298.1:25461-45223 GCA_010110895.2 Picea sitchensis
TGTCAAGATGAGCCAGTTGGAATTTGGAACAGGTGGGTGGCCACCAATATCCATCTGGATCAGATATTCGATGTGCATTTTATCTATCTATGGAGTATAAACCCTTGACAATCCAAAATTATTAGGGTTTTGTGGTGGCTGGCATGTGAATCCAACAATCCAATGATTAGTGTTTTATTTGTGTGGTGGTTGGCATGTGAAAGTGATGAATAACATCATTTCTTAACTCTTTGAAAGAAAATTTGAGTACCCTTCAGATTCAAAGTCAAAGTCAACATATTTATAACTTGTGTCAACTAATTTTGTGCCTTGTTTCTCTAGATGACGAATCTTCGGTGACCATATAATGTCCATCCATCTAACAAGCAACAAACATGGTTGGTGACTAATTTTCTCGAGTAGTACTTGAAACCATTTATGAAATGTGATCTATTATAAAATAGTATTTTGACATATTGCTTTCTTTAACATTTTCTCTGAAATCAATCTACATAACATCTAAGATGTCAAGCATAGCAGGTTCATGGTAGTTGATGGTGTGGGTTTCCAAAATTGTTGTCCAAGAATTGTTTAATATATGGGTTGTTAAAATTGTTTTCCAAGCATTGTCTAATGTATAATTGTTTAAAATTTAATTGAGCCTAGTTATATTTTTTTAATGTCCAAACATTGTTTAATATGTGGGTTGTCAAAATTGTTGTCAAACATTATGTAATGTGTAATTCTTTAAAATTTAATTCAACCTACTTGTATTTTTTTAATGTAACATCACATTATGTAGTGTGACCTGATAATATCTTCCTCATACACTGATGTAGAGAGCCTATTGGTACAATAATATATTACAAATAAAAATAATTAAATTAATATATATATATATATATATATACTTTCATTAAAATATATATGTTGAATAAATCATTTTGAAAATGATATGGGAAGCTTCCAATAGAAAATTCGCTCCAAGATTATATTAAAATATAATTTTTTTTAACATCATCAACAAATTTATTCTCATACTCGGAATCCTAATCCATACAAGGAAAATCCAACCTAGCTAGAATATCAGGACCAACCCAAAAAAAATAAACATTACTAAAATATGTCGTTAGACCTCTAATTCCAGAAACATAGAGGAGCAAAAAAGAAATTAAACAAAAAAGATTGCAGTGCATTGATCTTTGTAAATAAATCCACAGATATATACTAGAATAGTTTGATATGAAAGGTAGAACCTGTTGTCCCTCCATCCCATACATAATAGGATAATCTCCCTCTTAGCTTTGATAATGCATGCTTTGAGAGAAGGTCAACTTCCACATTGAAATCCCTATAAATATGTTGAAAATAGATACCTTGAAAGGAATTTATCAGCTCCATAATTCTTTGTTTCCAGTCTCTGATAGTGTTCAAGTGGAGATTCCCTTTCTGCTTCAGCCAATCAATAACAACCTTAGAATCCCCCATCACTTGAATATTTTGTATTTTCAAATGTTTTGCTAGAGTGAGCGTAGTCTAAGCTCCCAATATTTTTTATTTGGTATTAGAGCCTTTCCCACAATTGATGAACCACCTGTACCTGGAGGAGTTACGGTCTATAATGATCACCCCAACACCACAATTCATCACACCTGCTAAGGAATCCCCATCAAACTGTGCACATGTATAAACAGTCTTCAAGAAGATTGGTCTCTGTCTAGTAATATGGAAAAATTTTGAGCAAGGTGCAGTTAAAAAAGAGCCAACAGTTCTATAAACTACATCTGAGGCACAAGGAGATTTATCCTCAAAGACAACTTTATTCCTAGAAATCTAGATATTCCAACAAGTAATAGTTGTTATCTATTGGCACATGGGCATACCTAGGGTTCAACACTACAATAATGCACCAAAAAAACCCTAACTACCAGTCCTTTCGGCAACACCTACGAAGCAGATGAAGTCTCACCCAAGGTAGAGGTAGGGGCGGTTGTGAGACTCAAGTGTCTGCAACCTTAGCTAGGACACATATCTGTGATTATGATACTTAATAGAGAACTTAGCACCTTCAGATCCTCAATATTCATTCAATACCTACTTCGCTGATAAAACAAAGCTTCATAGCATTCACAATGATCTAATGTAGTTAAATACTTATCACAAACAGATGGATAAGATCTAGTAGAAGCAAGAACTAAGAACATTCATAGAAGTCAGATCTAACATTATTACACATCATTAGCACGAATCATGAACATATTTATCTATCTCTATCAAAGAACTTATCAAGAGAGTCATAAACACATTAAGACAAGCACATAGCATAACCACACAATATTTATGTGGTTCACCCCCACCTTGGGGCTACATCCACCAACTCTTATTATTTATTATCTTTATTCAATCGGTTACAAGCACGGAGCCTCAAAACCGTTACTCTGCACAGGAGAAAAGATCTACACATCTCTCTAGATCCTTCTTCCTTGCATTCGAGCACTAAGCCTTCCACAATCTTTCTATAATGACTTGCACTTAGCTCTGCAAGTCTCACATAGTCATGCACAAAGGACTTACAGAATCTACTTGCACTTAGAACACATTCACATCACATAGATGCACCACCACTTCTATCTATCCTAAGAATCTATTTATATATACAAAATAGGCCTAAACATGGGTAAACCCATGGGGTGACATCCCATTCTGATTACATATTCCCACATCGAAAAAAGGACCCAAAAAGGGGCCGAGATCCTGTAATCTCTACTTTGTCTTGCACTTCTCCTTCGACAAGCTATCGAAGTCCAAAAACAGGTCAAAATTGACCAGATATCCACAAAACTTGGTGAAGTACCAAGAGGCCTTCAAGACTCACCTGTGATTCGTCCCGAGTCACTCTGATGTAGGAAGTTCTTCTTCGAATGCTTCGAGCTTGGATCTAACTGCTTCGACTTGCTACCGTGCTATGTGCTCTTTTTTAGAAAATTCTTGAATAACTTCATCATTCATAGGTCCTTCCAAGCATTGTTCTATCGCGGTGCTAACCTGCTCTAGTTATGCTCCCTAGAATTCTACCTCTGTAAACAACTGATAGGTCTTATCTTGTATCGGTTGGAGTTTATGAGCTATATCCATAACTCTTCTCTGAATATTATGGATTTGTTGTTGGGAGGTTCACTACTCTTGAGATCTCTTCATTCTCTCCATAGGTGACAGAGACTTTAGTTGCCCCTGTAGTGTTTCTGTGTGTTGCTTCGCTTTCTAGAGCTGCGACACCAGTGCCTGCAAGTCTTGGTTCTCGATAAGTTTCTCATATGTCTGGGCACTATGATAAGTGAATTTCTTGCATTATAAGGTAAGGGCCTTCATTCTATCAACTACGTTGTGGGCAGTGGCTTCTTGTTGGTCTCTTACCTCATGTGGAGTCTCAGGCACAGTGCGTAGCTCTAAACCTTCTATGCACTATTGGAACTGTTGGATCACTTCTTCAATTTGTGCTACTTTCTTCGTGACTTGATCCTCTACCTTTACTTATATGACGGTCACAGAGAGAAGTGCTATGTTGATCATTTCCTTCACTTCGAGTTGTTTGGCGAGAAAATGTTCCTTGCCTTATTGCAGATGTGTCTTTTCTTCATCGAACTTCGCTTGGAGATTTCTCTTTTCTTGTTTGGAAGCTCTACGTTGTTCTGCAAGAACTCCCTTTACTTGTACCAAAGCCTGGGTGGCTTGCTTTGTTTCCTCTTGTGCTCGTCGAATATGAGCGTCGATTGTATCAACTATTCAGTGGAGTTGAGCTAGATCATCTCCCACTTCTGGCTCTCCCGGCACAGTGAAGACTGCACGACTGGATTATAGGGCTTGTTGTACTCCTCAAAGTTCAGTCATGATTCGATCATATAGCTCCTCTTGCTTTGATTCTTTCTTCTATGATATCTCCAACGAAGCATCATTCATGGCTTCTACAAGGAAGTCAAAGTCATCAAAGGTGAGGACGGTCTGCATCTTCAACATAGTGGCCTTCGATTTCTTCCAGGAGGAAGGTTTCGAAGGCGAACCTTTCCTCTTTTTCAGGGGATCAACCTCATCACCATGTTATTTCTTGACCTTTGTGTCATTCAACTCTACATCATCACCTCCTTGCTTGGGTGAGATGGAAGCAGTTGTCACGGATGCGTTGTCTAAATCATGGACCTCTTCGGTCTTCTTTGTCTTGCTCAGCTCGGGTGTATCCTGCGTAGTTTCTGGACTGTCTATATCTGATATCTCCATAGTTTTTGCTGGAATGAAGAGGTTTGTCAACCAATCCTTGGTGATCTCTTCCAAGTCCTCCTCTATTAGCTTGTAGTAGGACTGAAGTTGTTGCTTGTGCTCGTCAACGTGCACTATGATATAGATGAAATTGTGGTCTGCAATGAACTTCATCAAAGGCTTGAAACTATGTAAAGTATTCGGAGTTATGCGAGGTGCGGACTATATGGATACCTTCAACTGTTTTAGTATGTTTGAAATACAACATTGGATTGTCGTTGTTTATTCATGTCTCTTGAATACCACAGTGTGATTAGCTTCGCAACCAATGGTTCAAAGGGATCAATGTCTGGGAAGGTCTCAGCTTCCAACATTTCCTAGGCAATGAAAGCAATCAGGATCAATAGCCAGTTGAAGTGGAATTCGTACCCTTGATCTTGGGATTCTCTGCAGTCAAGTTCTAATTAATTCACCAGGTACTATGCCCAATTCATTTGTAGGCCCTATGCGCACTTCCCTGAGAGGTTGACTACAGAACCAGTCACTTGGGTGGGTCGGTTCTTATGTACTATCTTTCTTGCAATCAATTGATAGGTGAGGCACACTACGCCACTCTAGATAGAAGCTACCTTATAGCCTCATGTTCCCTTCTCAACATCGTTGTAAGTGTCATTGATCCTTTGAGTGAGAGGGCGGTCCATGGATTTTCCAGGATAGAAATTATGTGGGTTGGGTCCTTGCATACTAATCTCTGTGATCTGATTTATCAACGTTGGATCCCCTTTTATGAAATGGTTTAATCATAGATAACCTACATGGTAACAAGACAACAACAATTTGACACATGCATTCACCTCTTGGTGTCATCCGAAGTGCGGAATCCTCATAACGTTCAACAAGGTGGAATGCTCAAGGTTATGGGTCCATGACTGAGGAAAGATCTTCAAATTCTTTCCCTTTGTTCTGGTCAGGTACTTATGTGGGGCGATCATGTTGTAAAATTTCCATTCGCCGAGGTTGAAGTCGCCAAACTTCAATGCTGCAATCTTATCTTGATCTGTGCGAACTGCGTGTACCCCTTTCAGGAGGTACGCAATGACCAAGGTGTACTCATAATATCTAGGTACACTGTCGTGGTTTACAACACTGCTCAAATGTGGTATATAAGTAGGTAATATGCTTGTAATCAACTTAGCATTCACGAGATCATCCCCGTTCTTAGTTCGCTTCTCATCTGATGGATGGAATGGTCTGAATCGATCAGTTGATGAAGAGGCTGGAAGTCCTCTCATGGATGATGTCTGTACACCTATGGATAATCCTTTCTTCGACATGACTCTTTCAATCATCAAGTCGATAAAAAAATCCTCAACAACTCTTTCTGCAACGCTCAACTCGTCCGACATACACGCTCGGGGTTAACAATCTCAGGTTCGGGAGGGGTAGCTTAGACAAAGTAATGAAAGAGAGAGCAAAAGAATGATTATCATGGTATAAACTCAACTTAGTCTGTGGGCTCAAATTCTCAATTGCAAAAAGTGTTCTCGATGCATGGCGCGGTGGGATAAATAGGTAGCTCGACAATGAGCCACTTACAACGGGCATGAGGTCTTCGTTAACTGAGTTCTATCGATTATGGTGTGGTCTCAATGGTCATATGGTGAGATGGCTGGACATAAATAGTTTTCTATCCATTCGAAGCATTGATCTAACGGTTATAACGTTCCCCAATGGCTATATTGCTTCGCCATGGCGAAGTGCCATGTGTCGCAGTTATGATATCCCGACAAATCTCCAATTTTGCAAATTTTCCTTTTGTGAGGTTCCCTCTGGGACTTTCTGTAAATTTTCAATCTTATCCCTCTTCTTACTTAGCTTTCTAGCCTTCTTTCCAGTGAGCTTCGTCTCAGTATGCCTTTTTTCCATTCTGATTCTTATCTTCTCTTAACATAGTTACTTCGTGTTGTTGAAATTATTTCTTAGGATTTAGGGGTGGTACATCTTCTTTGTCTGGGATAAGTACTTCAGTATTATGTTGATCTTCTAATGTTCTTGCAGCTTCAACATCTGGGTCTCTAGTGTTAAATAGATTTGATATGTTATCTTGTTCTGCAATCAAGTGTGCGATCTTTCTAGTCATGAATTCTTTTAACTCCTGCTTCTGTTATTCTAACACGACTTCTTCTTGTTTCCTTCTCGCCTGGTCTCTTTCTATCCAAGGGTTGGATAGCAACATGGCAAATGGGGCGTTGTCTTCAATAAATTCAATAATCTCAAAATCTTCCTTTGTCGAAGTTCCATTAACGTGCATAGGTATACGAGCGAGCTTCCCACAAAGGTTTACCAGTTTTCCTCTGAATATTCCTATTTCTCCTAATGAAGGAATCATAGCAGTCTTTCCTATAGCTTCCCAAGTTCTCTCTGTCATGATATTCACATGTATTTCCTCATCCAAAACATAGTCAATGTCGAAGTCTCATATTCTTTCTTCGATGCATTCTTTTTCTTTGAATATCCATGATAAGTTGATATGTCGGTGGTTATTCAGGGTTTCTTTCATCTATAACAATACTTTCTCTAATTCTTTCTGGGATTCTGCCATTTCTAGATTTTCCTTAGGGTTTTCCTGGTTCATATTCATTCTTTCAACTTTAGCTATCATTCTAGGGAAATCCAACACTTCATGGTCCATAGATTTGCAACAAACACAACTATGTCTTCTTCCAGGGAATTCCTTAGCAAAATGTCCTAGTCTTCTATAGTTGTAATAGAGGGTTAATCCTCTATTTCTTTTAAATGATCCCCAACTTCTTTTGTACTGTGCGCTAGGAGCATAGGAGCTAACCTACAACAAATTCTCTCTAGGATCCTGCATCCATTTGTTAGTCCAAACATTATTTCTATGCATAGGTATAAGATACCTTTCACTATTCTTATAAGATCTATTAGTATCAAATCTTCCTTCATCTATCAATACCCTAGTTTTCGAACTAGGACAGACTCTACTAAACATACCTAGATCCATACTCTAGAAACAAAAATTTCCACTTATCTCACTTCTACAGAGCACAAAGCTTCCAGATCTAAAACTTTTCACTATTCTTACCTTTATTAGAGAACAGAGCTTGCAGATCTTACCTCTTTTAATTATAAATTCTCACTTTTACCTTTCTTAAAGCACAACGCTTTCAGATCTTGCTTCTCTCCTTCAAATCTGGCTTCTTTTCTTCAGATTAGGCTTCTTTCTTTTAGCACAAAGATTTATAAGTCAAGTATAATACTGCGCACTAGAGCGACAGATCTATGCATAGAGCTTTCACAACTTCAGGACGAATCTTTGCAGAAATCTCCTTCTTTCTCAGTTCCCTACAATCACAGTTTGAGGTCCCTACAATGGAACCATTTGTTGGCACAAGGGTAGACCTAGGGTTCAACACTACAACAACGCACCAAAAGAATCTTAACATCTAGCCCTTTTGGAAACACCTTTGAAGAAGATGAAGTCTCACCCGAGGTAGAGACAGGGGTGGTTGCGAGACTCAAGTGTCTACAACCTTAGGTGGGACACAGATCTGTGATTATGATACTTAATAGAGAACTTAGCACCGTCATATCCTCAATATTCATTCAATACCTACTTCGCTGATAAAACAGAGCTTCACAACATTCACACTAATATAATGTAGTTAAGTACTTAGAAAAAATAAATGGATCAGATCTAACAAAAGCAAGCACTAAGCACATTCATAGAAGTCAGATCTAACATTCTTACACATCATTAGTACGAAGCATGAACAGATTTATCTATCTCTATCAAAGCACTTAGCAAGAGATTCATAAACATATTAAGACAAACACATAGCATAACCACACAATATTTACGTGGTTCACCCCCACCCTGGGGCTACATCCACCAACTCTTCTTATTTATTATCTTCAGTGAATCGGTTACAAGCACAGAGCCTCAAAACCCTTACTCTGCATAGGACAGAAGATCTGCACAACTCACTAGATCCTTCTTCCTTGCGTTCCAGCACTAAGCCTTCCACAATCTTGCTATAATGACTTGCACTTAGCTCTGCAAGTCTCACATAGTCATGCACAAAGCACTTACAGGTCCTCTACTTGCACTTAGCATACATTCACATCACATAGATGAACCACCACTTCTATGTAACCTAAGCATCTATTTATATATACAAAACATGCCTAAACATGGGTAAACCCATAGGCCGACATCCCATTCCCGTTACATATTCCCACATCCCAAAATGGACCCAAAAAGGGGCGAGATCCCGCGATCTCTGGTTCATCTTGCGCTCCTCCTTCGACAGGCCATCGAAGTCCAAAAATAGGTCAAACTTGACCAGATATCCACAAAACCTGGTCAAGGGCCAACATCAGCCTTTTTGAGACAAAGTAATCTTTTGTCAAGGAGTCCCAACAGTCTAAGGAGACTCCATACGAAACATTTTTTATATGAAGACTATGTGTTAATCGACGCCAAACTATTTTAGAAAATGAACAATGTAAAAACAAGTGGTTTATGTCTTCCCCATTTTGTTTACACATCAAACAAATCCATGGCCCTTCCCATCCTTTTCTCTTCAAGACTTCCCACATGAGGATTCTATTATCCACTTCTAGCCATAAGAAAATTTTGATCTTAAGCTGTATGTTCCATTTCCAGAGATTAAAATGCCATCCTCTCGAGATCGGAAAATTTTGGGTAGATGTGATCGCTTTAAAAATGTTCCTAATAGTAAGGGTGCCCAAGGAGTCACCTCCAGTACATAAAAGGTTATCATAAGTGTTTTGGAGCAATACACTGGCCCCTCTAAGATCATAAACATAATTTTCTCACTCATCAACATTTACAACAGAAAATCTCATCGAATCGTTGCTCTTCCAGATACAAGATAGTGGATCTTGGCGAGCCAAAACTTAACTTAAAATAACCATCAAATGAGTCTCATAATATCTACCTCTTAGTGGTCCATTGAAATCAACTTAATTTATTGAACTTTTAAAAGATATAAAAAATTACTTAATTAATTTAAAATTTTAATTTGGGGTTTGGAAAACTTAAAAAAATTATTTATAAATTAATATGGTTTTAAAGAATTAAAGGGTTAAAAAAACACTTATTAAAACCATTAATATAAAAGGAATAACAAAATGATTAAATATATATTTTATGTTGACTATTCATTGGTTATAAAAATTCATTATTTTTTAAATTAAAAAAAAAAAAACTTGGCAACAACATTACGTCCCTTAGATAATTTAGGGAAGTTGGTTTATGCCAATAACGTCTTGGTTGAATGTTAACTTTAAAAGCCCATTCTTTCGCCTCCATCGTTAAAAATAGAACATTTAGATTTATAATAAATAATTATAACATTGCCCCAAATCAGGCTAAAATGGACGGAGATTTGATATTTAAATATGGTTTGTGGAATGATGTTTGAAATAAATCACAACGGTCACATAGAGTGGATTCATATTTATTTCGTTGGTTTACCGGTGGGAGGGAGTGGAGAGAGGGTATTCTGGGCTCCCAAGATAGATTCATTGCAGAGTGGCCATTGAAGAAATTGTGGAAGTATCTCTGTCTAGCATTTCTGCAATTTATTGAATATGTCCGCCATGGATAAGTATGAGAAGCTTGAGAAGCTTGGAGAGGGAGCGTATGGGAAGGTCTACAAGGCAAGGGACAAGATCAGCGGCCAGCTCGTTGCTATCAAAGAGACTCTCATTCAGAGGCCAGAGGAAGGGATTCCCTCCACTTCGCTTCGAGAAATCTCGATTCTGCGGACGCTAGAGACTCTCATTCAGAGGCCAGAGGAAGGGATTCCCTCCACTTCGCTTCGAGAAATCTCGATTCTGCGGACGCTCTCCTGGTGAGCATTTATGTTGTTGTTATTTTTTTCTCGCCTTTGAACCACGGGTTTTTCATTCCATTGACTGTATTTAACAATTGGTGATTAAGTTATTTCGGTTATGCTTTTCATGACAATTGACTCCTGGCTTCTGAAAGTATGCCCATTATTTGTTCCTTGATCGAAAAGCTTAATTTATGTTATTATTATTATCTTCTTGAAATGCCGAAAGAAACAATTTTTAATGTGATTTGTATCGCCATGGTTGCTTTCAAACGGATGTTTGCTAGTTATGTCATAAGGCGATAGTGTGATCCATATTTTAGGTGCTCTGTCTATATTTCGCAATATGTATCGGGTATTCAGTTGTATATTATAATCAGAAAGGGAATATTATCTCTGTCAGAAAGAAATTTCCTCTAAATATTATTTTCACTTGACATTTCCCTTAGTAAGTTTTATTGTGATTTCATCGTTAAGACATAACATAATTGTAAATTATTTTTGAGTAAAGTACTTGTACTGGAATTTTCAGTTTGCTTGATGTCGACAATGACGTCAAAAATGGAAAATCAATTCTTTACCTGGTCTTCGAGTATCCCGACACGGATCTCAAGAAATTCGTTGACTGTCATCGATACAGTGTTAATGGTGGCTCTCTCCCACAAAAAATTGTTCAGGTATATCTTTCACTGACCGATTTTATGCTTTCATTCTCAATATTTCATTGCAATGGCATTTTTCCAAAGACAAGTCTTTAATTTCTGCATATGGGTTTTGGGGACAGACTTTATGTATCAACTGTGCAAAGGAGTAGTTCATTTTCACTGCCAAGGTGTGATGCACAGGTGACGATTGATGAGTTATGCATATTGTAGTTTTATCTTCTATCTTCCCTCATTTATACTGTGTTATGACATTACGAAAATCAGTAACCGTTTGTTTTCTTAATGTAAATCAGTAACTGTGTTATGACATAATGCAAATCAGTAACCGTGTGAGTTCAAATTACTTAGCAAGATCAATACATGCATGCTTTATGATAATCGTCGCTATTTGATTTTCTTCAGGGATCTAAAGCCAGAGAATCTATTGATTGAAAAGAGCAAAGGCTTACTTTAAAATTGTTGATTTGGGACTCATGAGAACGTTTACTGTCCCAGAAGATACGCATGAGGTTTGTCCTTAAATTCTTTGTCATTGCATAAAGCGGACCTCATTTGATTTCACGTTCTTTAACTTGTCGGTTAACTAAGATTTGGATTCAGCCCATCATCTGTATATTTGCAGATTGTCACCCTATGGTATACGGCCCCAGAGATATTGTTGGGATCGACCACTATTCCACGCCTCGTATTTCATCTGTTGGATGCATTTTGGTGAGTGTCGCATTACACAAGAAATATTGAAAATGGTGATTTCCATCTTACACTCTTTTTCATGATCTAGCTGTCATAATTATTCCAAATTTTTCTCTCCAGCAACGGAACTGATGCCCAACTCGTTCTGTTCATACTTTTAGCTGAGATGGTGAGAGGAACACCTCTTTTCCATGGGGATTCAGAAGTGGAACAACTACTTTATATCTTCATGTATGGTTGTGATGTGGTTTGGAAAAGGTTTTTAACTGCTATCTCATTCAATAACTGCTATCTCATTCAATAACAAAGAGAATTACAAAGTTTTTTAACTGAATTGAATTACATTTCTGTCTGAAAGATTGCTTGGAACCCCAACTGAGAAAAAGTGGCTGAGTAAAAAGTCTGAATGACTGGCATGAATATCCTAAATTGAAACCGATGAACCTCGCTTCGAAAGTTCCAGATCTATCTCCTAGCGGACTCTACCTTCTCAGTGTACGATCTTCGTTATCTGTCAAAACTTTAAGATTCGTCACATTTTAAACTCTTATTGCCATTGAACATATTAGGACAATAACAAATTTAACCATGTTTTGCAGAAAATGCTGGAGTTTGCAATCCCGCAAACAGGATTTCAGCCAAGGCGGCCATGGATCATCCATATTTTGATGATCTAGACAAGTCTCAGTTCTGAGTATTCAGATATCACTATTTATGCTTGTTAAAGGGTTCCAGAGTCTTTATGTGCTAGTACTTGACGAACTGGTTTTTGCTGATATAGAAGCTTAAGCATGCATAGTTAAAAAAACATATATGCACTGGATGTCACATTGGCTGTTTGGAAAATCAAACAGATGTTTCAAACTTTGTACTTCATATTTAATGCCAATTGCGAACACTTAGTGCATTTGTTCAACCAAACCTGTTTATATAATCTATTGTCCTATTGCACCGTTTAAGACAGGTGTTTCCTGTCACAGCATAATTTGATATTTTTTGAAAACCTTTCCGCAAATGTTGTCTGTCATTCTACATCTTTTTTTAATCAGATTTATGAGACGTTTCCCGTCAATGCATGAGCAAAGTAACAATTATCAAAATGTTCAAGGTTATGCTGGATTTCATGTGCATGAAAAATTCAAGCCTAACTTTGGTAAAAGTTTGAAAATTTTCAATCGACCGTTCTTAGCCTTCCATAAGGGTGTGCTGATTGCGCATGCTACTAACATAGGATGTGCACCTAGGAGTTCTTAGTTAAGGGAAGCCTCTCGCTTGACTTCCAATTTTACAAGATGTTTCTTAATATTGGGCCTTTTCTTGAGTCTAAAAATCACAGCCTTAATCAATTAAAAAATTTGTTTCTGAATATTGGGTTTTTTCTTCTGTCTAAAAATCACACACTTTTAATCAATTAAAAAAGTTGTAGTTTAAGTTTTCTAAGTTTTGGTTTTTTCTAAGGATATTTTATGTGTAATTTTGCTTTCAAATTAGGAGATAAATTATTGGATATGTAGATTTGAGTTGCTAAATCTGTATGATTCCAGTATCTGAAAAGTTTTTCTGCATGATGAATCTATTTATTCTTTCAAAATGCAATTTAAACAACAGAAAATAGCTTCCAGATTTATGTGGAATCTGACTAGAAAAACAAAACTTAGAACATTTAGACAACACCATTAAAAATGTTTTAAATCTTATTCCAAAACCAAAAAGTAGTTTTAACCTAATCAATAGTTGTGGAGGATACCTTTAATGGAATCATCTTGCTTTTTAATAGCATCTAGCCTTAATCTCATATATATGATACTAAATACTACCTTCTTACAATTTAACTTCTATTTGTGAAGAATACCTTTAATGTCATCTTGCTTTTTAATAACATAATTAAATAATTTTTTTAAAAATCAAATTATAATTATATATAACAACAATAAACATAATTTATTAAAATAAGTTTAACAACCCCATTGTTACAACAACCAACGGAGATAAAAAAAAAATTTACAATATATAATTCCCCCTTATCTAAACTTCTGACCTCCCAAGAGGAATCACAGTTCCTATCCGTTGAGCCCTCTCAGCTAGACCAGCTGCGCATAAAATCCAATGCGCACAAAAAAAATCTATGCATAAAATCCACCTGCGCGCATAAAATCCATTTGCACATAAAATCCAGTTGCGCCAAAAATCGAATGGGCATAAAAACCAGTTGCGCATAAAATCCAGTTGTGCATAAATCCACTTGCGCATAAATCTAAAACCTATAACTCAATTTATGACACATAAATCCATAAGCTCGAGCTTTCTAATAAAACCTCAGCTATTCAACGAGGCAAAATAAATATCAAAAACCTTACCTACGTTTTTTTTAACTTCTTCAGTTCAAACATAATGAACCATGAACCTTGAGTGTGACAATTTCTTGTCTAACTTAGTTTATAATAAAACAAGAGGAGTGGCTGAGCAACAAGTCCCTGCCGAGAAGGAGGAGATAGCAGCAAAATTTGTTAATTCTGTCCATTTCGAAACAGCAAACATTACGACTATTCTTCCGGATAGTTAATTCTGTCCATTTCGGAACAGCAAACATTACGACTAGTCTGCATGATGGGCAAGTAAATCACCTGCAACATGAAAACAGTAACCCTTTGAAACATGTGCGATAGGTTTTATCATGTCGATAACGCTGATGGCTTTAAAGTCACTCAAATCCTCACAGCGAGGGTTCCTTTAAGTTGTTGCCTGCTCCAATGATGATCTAATTAATTGTTATTGCTCTATTTTATTATTAAACTTTGGCTATGCATTTAAAATCATTCATTACTTTTCATTTAAGACAACGAGTAGGCTACAAATAGAAATAGAATCTGTGTATATATAATTATACAATAATTATGTGGTTTGGGAGAAGCTGCGAAAGATTTCTTATATTTAAAAAAAAATATTTACCCTATGACTATCCGTATTCAATTTTTATTTTATTACATTCGCTCATCGATTTTTGAATGTGTAAAGAGGTTCGTTATATATGGAATCAAAGAAGGTTTCTACTCTGAAACACTGGACTCATTCTAAATTGAATGGAAAATCATTGTAAGTTTTCTTTAAAAAAAAAAAAAATACCAAAGGGTAATCGGTGTAGTGATGTAATCTATATATTGAAACATTTATTAAAAGAAAATTTTACTTGTTTTGTGTGTATGAATTACTTGGAAATAATGGAGTAAGCGCCACTTGTAAGCATCAGTTATAAGTTTCAAGCTTCAGTTGTAAGAGTCAGTTGTAGGAGTCAGTTCATAGTTAAGAGTCTAGTTGTCTTTGGTTTGCATGTAACCGACTCGATAGAGTCTTTCCCTATATAAGGATGTAATCCGTCTTCATTGAATAATATAGAAGTGAGTCAGTTCATAGTTAAGAGTCTAGTTGTCTTTGGTTCGCATGTAACCTACTCGATAGAGTCTTTCCCTATATAAGGATGTAATCTGTCTTCATTGAATAATATAGAAATGAGCATAGTCTCACCGGGTGGTATCGGAGTATTGTTGGTCCGCAGGCTAGATAAGAAGAGCCTAGTGAGTTCAAGTTGCATGGAAGAGGAGGTTAAGCGTGAAGACGTTCAAGTTGCATGGAAGAGGAGGTTACGGTCAGCATGAAGACTGTTGAGTGAGTTTTTGAAATATGGTGCAAATGCGTCTGTTGCATTTGTGAAATAGAGTGAGGTTGAAATCATGTGGAAGAGTGAGCAAATTCTTGAGTTTTTCTACGTATCAAACAAATGGTGAGATTGAAAAAGTGGATTTTGAATGCATGCGTGGAGTTTGAATGGAGCATTGAAAGCATGTGCGTGAGTATTTGCATGAAGAGTTAATGCATAAGTTTATTTTTTAAATAGTACAGGTTTAGTTTGCATACGATTTCCATTTTCCTGTGGAGTTATTAAATTGTGAAGATTTGCATGTGGAGCATTTAAAATTGGTGCTATTACTTAATTTTTTTTTTTAATAGTGAGATGGAGTTATAAAGTTTATTAAAGGAACTTTATGATAGTTTCATAAGAGTGAAGTTATGAAAGGATAAAGGAAAAGGTGGAGTTGTAACTTAGGGATCATAAATATTTTTTAAGAAATTGATATTATTTTTAATATATAAAGTGTTTTTAAGGGTTTTTTATATTTATTTTAAGAAAGTTGAGATTTAAGATTGAGACGGATCGGTGCTATTTGAAGGCAGAGCAACAGAAAGTTGCATATCCTTGGTGATTTACTTGCAGAGACTAAATTGCAGCAATGGTGAATCCGTTGGCAGAGACCTACCCCAACGAAGCCAACAAGTTAGATGGATCGAATTTCATTAACTGGAAATTCAAGATGCAGACACTCATGGAAGACTATGGTGTATGGAACATTGCGAAGGGAATTGAACTGAAACCTGATGCGGCTGCAGGTGCAACAACAACACAAATCCAAGATTGGGAGAAGCGTGAAAACAAGACAAAGGTATTGTTGCGCATGTCTGTTAAAAATGGCATAATTCCACATATTAGAGAAGCTACAACTTCTGGTGCAATGTGGACAACGCTTAAAGAATTGTATGAAACTAGAAACACATATCGCATTTTGTTCCTGAAAACTAAATTACGAGGCATTAAGATGGATGGAAATGAATCTGTTAGTTCATTTTTGGGTCGTATTAAAGAGGTGAAAGACAAGCTAATAAATATAGGGGAAATTGTTTCCAACACTGATCTGGTCACTATTACCTTAAATGGTATGCTAGAAGATTATCATATGTTCATAACAGGTCTCGCAAGAAAGGGAGAAACCTACTACGTTTGAAGAATTGACATGTATTTTGCTGCAAGAGGAAGAGAGGCGCGAGAATCTGAAGCCTCCGAGTAAAGATTTGGCACTGTGGTCAAATAATAGATCTGCGAGAGGGAGATCAGAAGTAAGAGGTAGAAGAAGCAGTTCATGGCAGAGAGGCAGTTCATGGAAGAGAGGCAATTCATCGTAGAGAAGACAATCTCCAAATCAAGGTATGCAATCTAACAGGAATGAGTCAAAGAGTTGTTTTTATTGTGGTTGACATGGACATATTGTTAAAGACTGTCACAAGAAGAAAAGTGATGAGGCTATGAATAAACCTAGAACACATTCAAGTCATTATGCAGAAAAATATTCAAATCAATATCTCAGATTATTTATTGCTAGTGATGATATTGATGAACCCCTGAATTTTGACTCATGAGATATTAGGTTGTTTGTGTCTAACGCTGCTTTATCTACTGAAATGGATGATTCTGATGCCTGGTTTGTGGATTCTGGAGCATCAGTACATATGACTTGTAATAAAAATTGGTATGTTAATTTTAAAGAAACACAGAATGGTTCCAGCATATATCTTGGAGATGACCGCGCTCATCAGATCAAGGGATATGGAGACATTTCTGTGACATTGTCGAATGGTACTATTCGTCACATTCACAATGTGGTGTATGTGTCAGGAATAAATAAAAATTTGATCTCTGTGTCCACCATTACAGATCAAAACTTGAAGGTTGAATTCTTCAAGAATTATTACATAGTGAAGGATCTGTTGGACCACTTCCAAATTGTTGCAAAGAGAGTCAGATTAGGAGGTCTATACAAACTTGATGTTACCAGCAAAGCACATCATGCACTGACTTTTGCCACTATGCCAACATAGATTCTTTGGCATCAAAGGTATGGACACATCAATCATCCTGATTTATTGTTATTACAGAAAAAGAATATGGTTGAAGGACTTCCCATGTTAAAGAATTAGAAGGTTTATTGTGATGGATGTGCATTAGGAAATATGCACAGAGATGGATTCCCCTCTAATCCTGGTAAGAAAAAGAGAGATGTGTTAGATCTTGTGCACACTGATGTTTGTGGGCCTATGCAGACTAGGTCTTTAGGAGGTGCATTTTAGTTTCTGTTATTTATTGATGATTGCATGAGATACACATGGGTTTACTTCCTTAGACAAAAAAAGTGATTTTTTCGAGTACTTTAAGGAATTCAGAACCATGGTGGAAAAGCACACAGGAAAATCCATCAAAATCCTTCGTTCAGATCAAGGGGGAGAGTATATATCAGGGGACTTCAAAAAATATTGCAAAGATAATGGAATAGTATAGCAGTTTACAGTACCTCACACTCCATAGCAAAACGGAGTCGCTGAAAGGAAAACTAGAACTCTAGTAGAGTGTGCACGCAGTATGATGAAAGGTAAGAATATCTCAAATGCATTTTGGGTTGAAGCCATAAATACTGCAGTTTATTTAAAGAATAGAAGTCCAACAAGGTGTCTTGATAGTATTACTCCTTTCGAAGCCTTGAATGGTTCCAAACCTGCAGTTCATAATTTGAAAGTATTTGGATGTAAGGCTTTTGCTCATATTCCAAAGGAGAATAGGAGGAAATTGGATGTTAAAGCCATTAAATGTATTTTCATTGGGTACTATTCTGAATTTAAAGCATACAAACTGTTTGATCCTGCTACTCACAAAGTATTTTCAAGTAGAGATGTACTTTTCCATGAGCAGGAAGCACGAAATCATGACGACAACAGTCATGAGGAATGGCAGAGACTTCTTGATGAAGGAGTTAAAGAAGAGCAGTAGCAGCAACAACATCCCACTCAGCAGCAACCATCCCCGTAGCGACAACAATAGAAGGAACAAGAAGGACTCAATTATATGGACAATTCAAGCAGTCATAGTTCACCTAGAGGTGAATTTAGATCTTCACAAAGTGGGGAGGAAGATAATCAGTTGAGAAGATCTTCAAGATAGATTCGGCTTCCTGAGGGGTATAAAGACTATGCCCTAATGAGTAGTATTTCAAATGTCATAGAACCCATGAGTTTTGATGAAGTTAATGAACATGATGAATGATGAAATGCAATGGAGGAAGAATATGAATCTATAATGAAAAACAATACTTGATAATTGACTGAATTGCCTAAACATAAAAATCCCATTGGGTGCAAATGGATATAAAAACCCAAGTTTAAATCAGATGGTAGTGTAGATAAGTATAAGGCTAGACTGGTTGCAAAGGGGTATTCACAAACATAAGGTATTGATTATGTTGAAACATTTGCATCGGTAGCTAAATTGAATACTATCAAAATTTTAATTGCTTTAGCTACAAAGTATCATTGGAAGTTGCATCAGTTAGATGTTAAATCTGCATTTTTGAATGGTGAGTTAAAGGAAGAGGTTTACCTTACTCAACCTGAAGGGTTTGTTGAAAAGGGGAAAAAACACTTAGTGTGTAAGTTAAAGAAAGCATTGTATGGACTAAAACAGGCACCTAGGTCATGGTATGAGAAGACAAACTCTCTCTTTCTTCAACAGGGTTTTATGAGGAGCAAAAGTGATCCAAATCTGTATACCAAATTTGATGAACATGAGTATATAGTATTGATTTCATTATATGTTGATGATTTAATAATTACAGGAAATGCAAAGAAGTTAATTAATGAAATCAAGGAGCAGTTATCAAAGGTATTTGAAATGAAAGATCTTGGTGAGTTACATTACTGCCTAGGTCTTGAAGTTTGGAGAAATGAAGGCCAATCTTTTGTTTGTTAGAGTAAGTATATCATAGAAATACTTAAGAGATTTAAAATGGATTAGTGTAAGTCTTCTATTGTTCCCATGCAACAGAATGTGAAACTTTCTTGTGATTATGGTTCGAAGGAGGTGAATGGCACTATGTATAGACAGATGGTGGGTAGTCTGGATTATCTCACCACAACCAGACCTGATATTTCATATTCTGTGAGTGTGTTAATTCAGTTCATGGAGAAACCTCATGAAATCCATTGGAATGCAACAAATGAAGTACTCAAGTATCTAAAAGGTACACTTGATTATGGTATTAAGTATACTGATGCATCTGATGTTGATTTGCAGGTTATTTAGATTATGATTGGGCTGGCAATCTGGATGATCGAAGATCAACCACTGGATATGCGTTCAACATTGGATCCGGGGTTGTTTCATGGAGCAGTAAAAAGCAGCCTACTGTATCTTTGTCTTCTACTGAAGCAGAATATAAAGCCTTGTGTGCAGCAAGTTGTGAAGTTGTTTGGTTAAGAAGGCTTCTTCAAGATGTTGGAGAAGAACGAAAGGAACCTACGATGATCAGATGTGATAATCAAAGTTCAATCAATATTGCAAAGAATCTGACTTTTCATGCAAGGACAAAGTATGCTGAATCTCAGTATAATTTGTTAAAGAAAAGTTGCAGTCAA
>SNQJ01S0037299.1:0-54055 GCA_010110895.2 Picea sitchensis
CTTCGTGGCTACGATCAGTCCGAGTCATCAGAGTATAGATCCACATTGTATCTTTGGTGGATATACCTTTTTATCAATACAATTATGGATCCACGGTGTATTTTATGGTGGCCATATCCTACTAAGTCTTGATCACCCAAGCATAGGTATGCCTGCCTTGGGTTTTGAAATGTGTCATGATATTTGTTGGATGTTTGTGTGCAACTTCCGTCAGGTTCTCCGAGTCTATACCCTTGCTTGAACATCTAGAAAGTATTTTAGTTATCAGTTGGCATCTTATAACTTCATACTTTGGGGGGCATTCTGTTACACATCAAAATTGCTCAGCTGGATAAGTGTCGCATGTCCCTCTCAATCGTCGTAAGTGTCGCATATTCCCTACAACTTTCGCAAGTGTCGCAAGTTGGTCACTAGTGTCGCAAATGATGTTCAGACATACTATCATGTCAACGACACTAAGGAGACACTTATAACATCTCACATGATTGATTTGAAGGAGGAGAACTGGTTTACTAAAGTCAAATAACTCTTGACACCTGAAGGGAACCCTGAAACAAAGGTTTTGAGGGGGAGCACTCCCCTACTTCAGCCTTAGAAGCACTGGCTCTCCCCTACAAGGCTTCAAGGAGCGTTATAACGCTCCCCATCCCCCTTTGAAGGAGCGCTTCTCATCTTGAGAGCGCTGGCACTTCCCTAAAGCTTACCAGAGAGCGCTACAGCGCTCTGATGCCCCTTCTAAGGGAGCGCTGCCTAATCTGAGGCAATAGTTGGCCTGTTGAGGAGAATAAGGGGAGGATATTTCAAGATTAGGAGGCAGTTGTGCTCGAATTATTGGTTTCATCAAGAGATCCCTGATCTAAGGAGAAGGTTCCCAACTTGTTCTAAAGATAACTCAAGAGGTTGAGCTCCTCTTAACCTATATAAACAGGCTCTATGATGGTGGAAAGGGGGAAAGAATTGAAGATATGAAACTTATGATCTTGGAGGAAACTCACAGTCAGCCAAAGGAGAGTGATCAATGAAGCTGTTGTTATCCAGGTTTTGGAGCTTTCAGGCAAGGGTTAGACAAAGGGGACTTGACGAAGCTGTCACATTCGCATCTACGATTGTAAGTACTGCTGTCGTTATTCTCATCAATATGACACGCTTGGCTGTTTCTTTCTAGTTTGTGTCTAATGTCACATGAACTTATCATTAATTGATAGATTTGTTTTCAAGCTAATATCAATAGAGTAGGAAGCGGTTGTATCTTGTCTTGTCCACAGAACTCAGCGAGGAGCAAAGGATTGGAGCGCAACTCGGAGCGTGCAGGGACAAACATCGATAAAAAGGTACTTCTGTCATCCTTCCTTCTCATGTGTTAGTTTAGATAGATTTGAAAGGAAGTCGGTGTCCATGTTAAGAATTTTCTGTCTAAAGTCAAGGTCAATCTCTAGAGGTGATCTACCTGTCCGCAGGGAGATTTTCCTACAACAGTAATAACTTCCAGGATTGGTGGGCATCTGTTGCAGTAAATGTAACAACTTGTAGGATCGGTGGGCATCTGTTGCAGCGGGTGTAATAGTATTCCAGGAAAGGTGTACAGTTGTGGTAGTCGTGTAACAACATGTAGAATTGGCGCAAGGCTATAACAACAATGATCTTTATTCAAGACTTGGTTGTTCTACAAATTTTGATCATTAGTTGCACATTCATAGGTAAAATATGAGAAATGCTACCAATCAAACATGTTAAGTAAATAAGAATATAAAATCAAGATTAATGATTCATACCTTGGGAAAAAGGGTCTTAGCAAACATTATAATAGGCATTTAGCATAGAAATGATAAGGTTGAATGAGCAAAATATATAGTGAAAAAGGAACATTTATGGGTCCTAACATGCCCCCCAACTGAAGACATTGCATGTCCTCATGAAAAACACATTCAATTTTTACTCTAAACCTGAGTCAGGGAAGTGACTCTTCCAATGCAAATTTCTAATACAAATCACTAAGTACTGGTATGGGAAAAACCTGTGTGTACCCCCAACATCTGTTGTTTCAAAAATCTATCTTTGTTGATTTGTCTACAAGAACAAAATCAGTTTGAGTGTGTAACAGAGGTTCTTGTGTAAAAGTTGTTGGTAAACCAACAACTACTTTATTACGTTGAGATCTCCTCTGCCTTACTGGTTTTTTTGGAGCAGTAAGCTCATATTCTATCTTGATTGAGAGTTTGGTCAGTTCTTCAGCATGACCAGGGGCTGGTACTTTCACTATTTTATACCTTTCCTAAAAGTAAATATTACCACATTCATAGCACATGTGATCTTTATTCTCATCCATAACAGTTGTTGCCTGTGCTAATATTCCCAAAGTTGAGTTTTCTGAGTTTTGTTGTTGAGCAACTTGCAATTCCTTCTTTAGGGAATCCAACTCTGCTTTGAGGCGGTCATTTTCCTTCATTAGTTAATTAATCCTAGAATTTTAAATACCTTGTATCTTCTTTTCAATCTAAGAAAACAACTGAGCAAGTGGCACATCAAAATTATTCTCTCTAGTTTGTGTAACTGGTTCTTGTGTAACAACTACTTTTGGCATGATTGGTTCTTGTGGGAGGGTCTCTTCTTGGTTAGTTGGTTCCTGTGTAACAACTAATTCTAGCATGACTGGTTCTTGTGGGATAGTCTCTTCCTGGGCAACTGGTTCTTGTGTAACAACTAAGTTTGGGGAAGAGGCTGGTTCTTGCATCACAATCATGTTGTGTGAAGGGATTGGTTCTTGCATAACAGTCACGTCGTTAACAACTGAGGATAATGAGTGAAGAATGGGTAATGCATGTTCCATATTCTTCCATCCAACTGCTACTTCAACAAACCTTGCTAACCTAGTTATCCTCCTACGTAATGTAGAGGCAAAAGCAGGGGATTTCCTTTTCTTTTCTTTAGGAGGAGGGCGTTCTTCAACAATCAAGCAAGGAGGAGGGTGTTCTTCAAAAACCAGACAAGGAGGAAATTTTTGGATGTTGGGGTCTGGTATAATCTGTACATCGTCACTCGTCGAGTTATGCACAAAATCATCAAGCAGAGCCAATGATTCTGTTGTAATTTGTGTACATTTGGCTTGCAATGATAAAATGGTTTCTTGAAATTCCTTGCACAAGGTAAAACCCGAAATATGTACCTCCATAAAATTAGTTAGCCGTTCACTGAGGTTTGTATCATTGATGTCAAAATTTGGCAGGGTCTAAGGATCAAAAAAGTCAAGACACTCTGTCATAGCAACTCTGTCGATGCCTCTCTGAGATTTTCTTCTAGTTTGACATTTTCTTTTATGAAAAGATTCAGTGGCAATGACATTAGGGGTTTGAATGGTTGTTGCAGCAATAGGAGGGTTTTGAGTTGCTTTTGGTGAAACTCTGTCGATGCTTCTATGAGATTTTCTTCTAGTGTGACGTTTTATTTTCTGAGACAATTCACTGGTAGTGAAAGTAGGGGTTGTTGCAGCAATAGGAGGGTTTTGATTTATTGCTAGTTCAACAGGAGATGAAGTTGATGTACTGTCAGCTACAGTGGGGGCTTGAACTACTGTTGCAGTAGACCGTTCTAATCTGGTTCTCTTCCTCGGTAAAGTAGAAACAAAAGCAAGGGTTTCCCTTTTCTTATCTTTAGGAGTAGGAGGGAGTTCTTCAACAACAGTTGTTGCAACCAAGGGTTGAGGCTCATGACTTGGTCCATTGATTGTGTTTTTAACTGTTGGCTCAATCACAACTATATGAACAGGGTTTCGCTGTCCTAAATCAACACTGTCGATGCTTTTCTGAGTGGTGTGAGAGGTGCTTCTAATTTTGCATTTGGTATTCGGAGTTGACTTACGGGCAATTACAGTTTGGGATTTAACTGTTGGTGTAGTCAAGGGCACAGGATTTGGTTGCTCTGGGTCAGCTATAATAGCAGGCACAAGAGTTGGTTGTTCTTCCACTTCATGTAATGGTTCATTAGGAATTCTCATTCCTTTATGAATCAATAACCCTATCAATATCTGATTGGAAATACAATTCATAGGATGCTTTGACCTCTTGAAAAAATGAGCCATATTATGCAAGGAATGAAGAAGGTAATAAGGGATGTTTATTATCTTCTGATGTCTTAAATGTGACAATTGTATAAAATCAGAAAAATAAACTACTTGATATCTTCCTTCTCATGTAATGTACCTTTTTAAAAATTATGAGACTTTCCCCCATGGTTCTGGTAAGGAACTTACATCTGCACATCGACCCTAGGTCTGAACTTGCTCATTGCCCACAAGAAAACCCTTCTGTGCATCGGGAAGATGTGATTTTATGTTAAACCATCGTTCTCCTGTGGTCGGCAACCCTGTCACAGTATCCATGCTTTCGTTTGTCACTAGAATCCTCACCCCGTGCACCATTGAATACCCTTCTATGAGATTCTGACTGAATTCCAATACCTCTGCTTCATTGAACCCATGCATCGTCTTAAAGTAAGAAATCCAACTAGCCTGCAGAAATATTTGGTAAACATTCGGGTGTAGCAGCAATGCATCCAGATTTTCTGGTTCATACCTCACATACGATCCTCCCATGATATCACTTTAGAGTCTAACAGTCTCTTAGGAGGAGAAGTCGACACCTAAACCAAAGACACAACAAGTTCGAACGTGGATTCCATAAAGAACACAGTGTCTCAGTGAAAATAAGTGTGGTTGAAAGGTGATCGAGGTAATTATAAAAAGGGATTTTAATGTTATGTCGGCATAAATTTTCGTTCCCCCCAACTAATCTAATTAGCTCATGGTTTAACAAATTTAGGACAATCGACAGGTAGGCATTAAAGCTTGCTTCCACATCTACATCACCTTGACACATAAGATTAGTAATGTACCTCATAACTTACCGCATGAACGGATTTGTCGAAATAAGTGCACTATCCAACCGCCATCTGATCCACGTGGAATAACTGCAATGATGAGAGATGGCTCTGGAATGAGAGAAATGATGATATGACATGTGGAGCATAGTTGGATTCCTTTCATTGGTTGACCAGCTGGAAATCTGTAGATGTGGATTCAAGTAATGATGAAGCGATCTTTTTGGTCAGAGAGAGTGGAAAAGATAGCAGCAGAAATGACAAAACAAAAGTGCTTCATCATGGAAAAATAGCAGAAATGGGAAAAATGGGTGAAGCTATATGCAAAATAGCGAAAAGGAATAACAGCGGTAGGTGTATCAGCATGTATTTTTGGTCGGACTGGTGGAATTAGGTGTAGCGGCATGTAAATTGGCCAAACTATCGGAAAAAATGGTGGAACAACATGTAAAGTGAAATGGAAAAATAGTCGGGAAAATGGTGTAACAGCATGTAAAGTGACCATGGTGTAACAACATGTAAAGTGATGTAACAACATGTAACCCAACCGAACACAGAATTCCTTAGTTTTCCAGAAACTAATCTTTCTACTCCCTTCATTGTAATCTACCTTGTTGTTCTTCAATTCATCTGCACACAAGTATTTGCGTGATACCCTTCTAGGCTGATTTTATTAGAAAAGAGAAAAATAATGAAATACTTTAAGCAAAAACAAAAGCATACAAATTCACACAGTTTATTTATATACAAGGTTTTATTGAAAGAAAAAAGTTCCAAGGTTCAGAAGGGGAAGGAGCAAGCTACATTCCCTTTAAAAATTGATAACCTGTATAAGTTGTACATCTGGATTCAAATTCTTCCTTGGAAAGTGGGCGCTGATACAGGTGCAAGTGATGACTATTTGCATGTAACTGTGTATTGGATCCATCAACAGTGATTAACCTGACTGTCCCATTGGGAAAAATAATGTCTACCTCATAAAGTCCCGACCATCTTGTATGCAACTTACCCTGAAATTCTTTAAAGCGTGAATCATACAACATAGCCCAATCTCCCTTTTTGAATAATTTCTTCTTGATGACTCGGTCATGCCACTTGGTTCTCTATTGTTGAATGAATTTGGTTTGATGAATAGTGTCCAAACGCTTCTCATCCAGCTCATTTAGTTGCTATAGTCTAGCCTTCTGTGCTACAATCAAGTCTAAATTGATTGTTGATGCATTTCTTAGGGTTTTGATCTCGAACTCAATGGGAAAAACAAGGCTCTTTCCATATACCAGTTCATAAGGAGAAAAACCAGTTGTGTCCCTACAAGTGGTTCGATAATCCCATCGAGCTTCATGCAATCTATCAGACCAATCCCTTCAATGTTCCCTCACTGTTTTAGTAAGAATAGCTTCTATTACTTTGTTTGTACTTTCCACCTGCCCATTACCTTGGGGATGATATGGAGAAGTTGTTCTATGCAAAACATGATATTTATTGAGTAGGGATTCAAACTTATGTGATGTGAAAGGTGGTCCCCCATTAGTTACTAATTCTCTGGGAACTCCAAACCTAACAAAGATATCTTCAAACAAAAATGCTAAGACAACTTCTTCTGAGGCCCCAATGAGTGTTTTTGCCTCAACCCACTTGGTTATGTAATCTGTGCAGACCAATATATAGACTTTCTGATTAGAAGGTGGGTTAATGGGCCCTACAATATCTATGGACCATCTCTCAAAAGGATCTAACACTACTTGAGGCTGGAGGGGCATCTCATCCCTATGATTTGTCTAACCCATGTGTTGGCAACTATCACAGGCTTGGACATACTTCCTTGCATCTTTAAATATTGTGGGCCAGAAATAGCCCATCCTCAAAATTTTATGCCCAGTCCTTTTATCAACAAAGTGACCCTCACAAGGGCCATCATGGAAATCTTTAAGCAAATCATAAACTTCATCATCTCTCACACATCTTAAGATTTCTTGATCCAGGCCTGTGTAGAAAGGATATCCCCCTATCCAACTATACTGAGCACTCTTCTGAATAATCTTCCTTCTTTCTCAGGGAGATAGATGTGGAGGTAACTTCCCTACAACCAAATAATTAGCAATTTCTACATACCAAGGTGAGTGAACATATACTGCAAACAAATGTTCATATGGAAAGGAATCATCAACAGGTGAATTATCATCATTTATATTCAATCTTGAGAGAAAATCACCAACCACATTTTCTTTTCCTGGTCTATCCACTATAGTGATGTCAAATTCTTGTAGTAATAATAACCATCTTGTTATTTGGGCGTTTGTAATGGGTTTATTCATCAAATATTTAATTGTTGAATGATCAGTATGAATAAAAGTAGAATAATCGGTGAGATAATGCTTGAATTTATTGATTGCATAAACTACTGCCAAGAATTATATTTCTATAACTGTATAATTTAACTCAACATGAGCCAAGTTCTTGTTGATATAGTAGATAGCATAGGGATATTTTTCCTCCTGTTTCCCTATCACTGCACCAATTGCAGTATCAGAGGCATCTGAAGAAATGTGAAATGGCAGAGCCCAATTGGGCCCTCTCAAAATGGGAACTGTGGACAATTTTTGTTTCAGATTTGCAAAAGACAATTTGCACTTGTCAGTCCAACTAAAGTCAAAATCTTTTGTTAATAGAAAAAATAAGGGAGAGGTAAGTTTGGATTTTTTTTTAATGAATCTCCTGTAATATCCAGCATGCCCTAAAAAGATTCTTAATTCCTTTTGAGTTGATGGAGTTGGAATGTCCAAGATTACCTGGATTTTGGCTGGGTCTACCTGAATTCTTGCATAAGAAATGAAGTGTCCCAGCACCACACCTCCGTTCATCATCATATGAAACTTTTTTGTACTTAGAGAAAGATGAGACTGTATACATCTTTTGTGTACTTTTTCCAGATTAGCTAAAGCTTCATCGAAATCAATACCATAAGGTGTAAAGTCATCCATAAATATTTCCATACAGTCATCTACCATATTAGAGAAAATACCAATTACAACTCTTTGGAAAGTGGCTGGTGCATTACACAAGCCAAATGGGAGAACCTTGTAGGAAAATGTACCCCAAGGGTTGGTAAATGTGGTCTTATCTTGGTCCTCTGGAGTAATGGTTATCTGGTTATAGCCACTAAATCCATCTAGGAAAGAGAAAAACTTTTTCCCAGATAAGTTGTCTAGAACTTGATCAATAAATGGAAGAGGGAAATGATCCTTCTACATGGCCTTATTCAAGGCTCTATAGTCCACACACACTCTCCATTAACCATTATTTTTAGGAACAATAACCAACGGTGAAACCCACTCGTTGTCTGATATAGGGTAGATGGATATGACATTTAGAAGTTTCTGGAGTTCTTCCTTAACAATCTATTTAACATTAGGGTTCATCCTCCTTTGGGGTTGGCAAATGGGTCAGCATTCTTCCTTGATGCATATATGGTGGATGCATAGTTCAGAGGAAATTCCTTTCATATCCATGTAATCCCAGGAAAATGCTTCTTTATGTTCAATCAATAACTTCATCAAACGACGAGTTTCAGCAGAAGATAAATCAGGATTGATGTTCAGGGTTTTTCCAGGTTTGATTTCTACAACGATACTCTTAGAATTGAATTTAGGAAATAATTCAGCTATTTCAGCATCTGTTGTTACAACAGTTGCTATTACAGTTGAATTAACTTGATTTACAACAGTTTCAGAGAACATCTCTAGGCTCACTTCGTCCTGGGCAGTAGGGTCGAAGATTCTACTCAATCGGGGGTATGTATTTTGTGTAACAGTAGAGGGGTCACTGATAAAGCTATTGATTAGCTCATCCTCTGTCTCATATTTGAAACTCATGGATTTTCCTATGGTTAGCACAGGTAGAGCACTTTCATCCTCAATGTCCATCCATAAAGAATTTTTGGATTCCACATTGGGTGTAGCATGAGGATAAAGGGTAAGTTTCTTGGTATCATAACCATCAGAGATGGTCATTGAACCATATCTACAACCAATGAAGGCATCAACTATTGCTAACCATGGTCTTCCTAGAATTAGAGGATGACCCCCAGATTAGTTTTAGGTTGCAATACGACAAAATCAGTAGGATACTCCCATGAATCAACTAAAAGAACTAGATCATCGATTACTTCTTCTGGTTTAATAGTAGAACAATCAACTAACTCTAAAATAGTAGGAGTAGGTCAGACTTGCATTATGAGTTACATCAATTGTATCATCTCGATTGGAATAATGTTAATTTCTACCCCTAAATCAACAAGAACTTCTGGTATAAATGTCTATCCAATTTTGACAGTGACTGTAGGGTTTCCTGGGTCACCATATTTAATAGGTGGGGTTTTTCCTAACATCAATTCAGGAAAATATCCAACTACGTGTACTGTGAGGGGGGCCCTAGGTTTCCTTCCAAGATTTTTGATACAAAGCTCTCTCATAGTCTTGGCATAAATAGGGACATCTTTAATCGCTTGCAACAGTGGAATTTTAACATGCAGGTTTTGCAATTTTCCTAAGAAATTGAAGGATGGTAATTCCACAGTTTTGGTAATTTACAATCTTTCAAGGAATGGGGGTTCTGCTAATTCTATGATAGGTTCGTCAATTTCTTCTGTATTAGCATATGGTTTTTCCCCCAATTCCTTGTCTGATTATGAAGATGGAGCATCTTCAATTATTGTCTCGACTATTCTCCCTGATCTTAATTTTATCTCATCATAAGGCATAGTGGTAATAGATAGGATTGGCACATTGTGTATATCAATGTTCTGAATGACCTTATTATTTGGATTTGGGTTAGGTTTCACAGGCATGTAAGGTCATAATGGAGGATTGTTCTGTGGAGCATTGGGAGGTAACTGCAGCTATTGTTGATACTAAGGTTGGAACTGTTGTTGATAGGGGTTCTGTTGGTGAGGGTTTCTCCAATATGGGTTCCATTACCCAGGATGATTCTGTTGTTGGGGCATGGGTACCCATGCATTGGGATATTGATAAGGAGGTGGCATCTAATTTGGAAGGGGGGCATTCATCTAGCCATATTGAAGTTGATTTTTGACATTATTCCAATAATTAAGTGTTGCAGGAGAGAATTGAGGGTTTGTACCTTGACCTCTTGGTTGCCATTGTCTTCTATGTTTTATTAGATAGACAGCCTCTGCTTCCTCACTAGTTGCCTTCATTGATTCTTTTACACCTGGTAAGGAGGGACATTTGTTAGTGGCATGATCTAATTCACAAATAAGACATACCTAGACATTGTTCAGTGAGCACTCCCTTTTTGGATGTTTGTCTATGCATTCCAGATAGAAAATGGACAATGCCTAATTTGCTTCTGCTTGTTTTTTTTATTATCTGTAGAGTATCAATTTGTGAAGCAAAAGAGTTAATCATTTCTATTTTGAAACTTTCTAATAGATTTCCTATTTCTGCTCTTGTTGCCCCTCCATTGGCTGATTTTTGTACCCTTGAAAAAGTGGTATCCCTGGTAGCTGACTTATTCTTTGTAGATCCTCGAGAGCATCTCTTACAAAGATCTAAAATTTCTTCATAAGATTCCTTAGATATATCTCCCTTGCCAAGCATATTCAGTATATCTAAACAATCATCTCTAACTCCTTTTAACAAAATAGTTTTCAAAATGTCCTTACTCACATCCGGATTTCCTGACCTTTGTAGAATATACTGGAGTCACTCCACAAAATCTTCAAGGGTCTCATCCTCCTTCTGAGACATCTTGAATAGTTCCTCTCTTCATTCCCTCATTCGGCAGTAGTCTTGGTACTTGTTCGGGAAAAGCTGCCTCATTTGTCCCCATGTTGAAATATTCTCTCCTCCAAGGCTCATGAACCATCTTAACGCATTACCCTTCAATGTAGCTGGAAACAATTTAAGCTTCTGCATAGTAATAGTGTAGTCATATCTTCTACACATAATATCAAATTGGAATAGAAATTGATCTGGATCTTTTGTAGATAATCCATGGAAATTTGGCAGGGCTGAGAGAGGTATGTTCTTCATAGGAGCTATCCCCTGTGTGGGAATATTAGTAATAGGAAATACCAAGGTAGAGATAGTATTTTCACCATTTTCCTGATCTTCATTGTTTGGTGGATTCTCATGATGGAACTCTTCTTCATTATCTCCTTGATTTTCCATACTTGCTCTCTAATTAATATGGAAAGTGTCCCACTCCTCTTTAGTGACTATCTGTCCGTTGATCTGATAAACAACTTCTTTTGTATTTTCACTGTTCTGAACTACACTTCCTTTATCTTCAATATTCTCCAGTGTTGCGTGTTGGCTTGTTGGTGACAAACCTTCAGCTTCAACCCCTGATGAAAATGATGTTTCAAAATGGGGTAGTTTTGATGACTAAGGGATATGTATTCTTGGAGGATTTGAAGGGAGAAAGATAGATCCCGAAGAAGAATCTACTCTGGCTATAATCTCATCAACAAAGGTTTGCCTTCCTAGTGTAGGATTCCTTCCACCACGTCCTCTGGTACCTGTAGGGTTAGTATTTTTGGGGATACGACCTCTTGTTTCTCGATTCATGAAGACTATTCATTCCTAAGAAAAAAAAAACTAATGTGCTTACACGGATATATAATTATCTTCCCCGGAAACGGCGCCAAAATGTTGGGCACTTTAATTATCTAAATAAATAGATAATTAAGGTGTTAAATATAAATTGTCAAACCTAGGGAAGTTTTGTTATTGTAAGATAATTGTGCACAGTCTATGCTAGATTATGAAAGCAACACTAATCAAATTGCAATAAGGTAAACTAAAAGAAACAAAATTGGAAAGCTGAACACTAACGCAAGTTGCTGACACAGCTGGTGTTCTAATTGTTTGTTGCAGAATTGAAATCACACTTGCATAATTGAAATCTAATTTCTAGATATTGATGAGTGTACAAGAATCCTGGATTATCTAATCTATTCTAATTTTGTATATTACTCTTGTAGAGGGAAGTTTTGTGCTAATTGTTGAAAGGAAGCCTACTTAATTGCAAAAAGGGAAATTCACACTTCTATTTACTTTTGCTTGAAAACAAAGATTTAATCTAATGCAGAAAAGGAACTAACTCTCAAAGAAATTCTCCAACAATATTCAACAATTGTTCTAACTCTCATGAGACACACTAGTGTGCATTTAACAGGAAGGAACTGAACTGTAACAACAAATGTATTCTAGAAATGTTAAACAGATAAATCACACAAATCAAAGCAGTTAATCTAAAACTCAAAACAGAGGGGAGTCTATGAGGAAGGTGGGCCCTTTCCTTCTCACTGAATCCACTTGAAAAAGACTACAGTCGGTTAAAGAAACTCAATTGACTTGTTTGTTAACTCACAAAATGTTCAAATAAAATATGTTTCACTTCCCTCTCTGTTCCACAACTAATATTTGGTACCAATAATTACAAAATATCT
Source organism: Picea sitchensis (assembly GCA_010110895.2). Taxonomy (NCBI): domain Eukaryota; kingdom Viridiplantae; phylum Streptophyta; class Pinopsida; order Pinales; family Pinaceae; genus Picea; species Picea sitchensis. The sequence goes on from SNQJ01S0037299.1 coordinate 12,347, forward strand.
TCTATTTAAAGACAGAGTCATTCAGTTAAAACGGACTTGGAACAGCCTTGAGAATATGAGATTCTCAAGCTGTTCATTTGATACAAAATATCTGTCATCTTCACAAAATATGGAAAAATAATCTTTATCACCAGTGTGAGCCAAAACATGTAACAACCTTGAGGATTGGTCTTCAAGATTTGGATTTGAATGATATACCAACTTCCAGGATCAGTGAGCATCTTTTGCAGCAGGTGTAATAGTTTCCAGGATCGGTGGGCATCTGTTGCAGCAAGTGTAACAGCTTCCAGGATCTGTGGGCATCTGTTGCAGCGGGTGTAATAGTCTTCTAGGAAAGGTGCGCAGTTGTTGTAGTCATGTAACAACATGTAGAACTGGTGCAAGGCTATAACAGTTGGTGTAACAGTAGCGATCTTTCTTCAAGACTTGGTTGTTCTACACATTTTGATCATTAGTTGCACATTCATAGGTAAAATATGAGAAATGCTACCAATCAAACATGTTAAGTAAATAAGAATATAAAAGAAATATCAATGATTCATACCTTGGGAAAAAGGGTCTTAGCAAACATTATAATAGGAATTTAGCATAGAAATGATAAGGTTGAATGAGCAAAAGATATAGTGAAAAAGGGGCATTTATGGGTCCTAACAATTATATGGTTAAAAAGGATTAAATTACTCTATTACTTATTTACCGCCCCTCTCAGTAATCCAACACTAGAGAGTAACTTCCAAAGTGTTGTTCTCATTGACACTTTAACAGTCAGGTGGTTGATCGATTTATCTACGGAGGGCTTCAAAATGCATAGGTCGATCTGTATACATGTGTTGTCTGATGCGCTACCACTCGAAGGGGTACCGACAGGGGTTACAAGGGTGGACAACAGATGTGCACTTAAAAACCACTTGTATTTATTGCATGCATGACTCCCTGACCATGGGTTTATGCACATAATGACAAATCTATGTAGCTTAAAGACGTCGAAATACATCTCTACCTTGAAATTTTTTTATCCCACAAGTCTTACCCTGGAAAGAGCTCTGATACCACTTGAAATATTCCTAATACAATATATTATGCACAACATAAAATATCTAGCAAGAAATGACAAAATAATAATGTTATATCCAGAAAAATATTAGAATAACACTAGAATAATCACCGGAAAGAGAGACTTTATTATGATAGAAATGTTCACTTTCCTCTTCGAGGGGGAAACCTCTAACAGAGCAGAGGTCTATTAGAATAATCTCCAAGAAAAAATATACAATACCTCCTACTCTTATTTATACTAGTTCTACCTTCTAAGGAAACTTTTAGAGGAAGATCTTTCTAGAAGCAAAAGCTTCTATTAGGTCTTCTTACATTGGCTTATTCTTCTTTATTTATTAGGCCTTATTAATTATTGCCGGCCTTTATTAAATAGAAAACATATCCTATTAACTAATGGCCCACAGAAAGGGGTTAGGATCAGATCATAACACTTTGACTAGTCTTCCCTTGGTTCATCTAGTCCTTGAGTCCTGTTTGATGCTTGATTTTGAACTATCCCCCTTACCTTTGCTTCATTGAGAAGTTTACAAAGTCATTAATCTAGTATCTATTGATTATGGGCATTTTTTTGTGTGTTTCTCAATATTTCCAGGCATCAACGCTCCCCAAAGTGGTTTACAGAGCATTAATGCTCCCCCCTGGTGGTTTATAGAGTTTTAGAAATGCTCCCTTCTAGAATTCTGGGGAGCATTCACCCCTCATAACTCCCTATCTCCCTTGTTACAGGAGCATTGATCTCCTATTTTTCTTGGTTTCAAGATTTTTTGCCATGTTTTTCTCAGTCCTCTGATTGGAGGCTTTGTCCCAAAGTCCTATATGTTTTTTTTTACTTTGTTTGTCCAAGATATTTGCGTTTATCACTTATTTTACCTCCCTTGAGTTTGAAAATTCTTTAAGTTATGAAATTGTATGAAATCCTTGGGTTAATAAGATCCCTTGGTCTAGCTTGCCTTCCAGTAGTCTGATATTTATCCTGAAAGTCTTCAGACTTATAATTAACTTGATTTTTTGTGAATTTTTCGTTAACTTGAAATTACAAAGGTTGATTTTATCCTTACTTTATGATGAAAGAAACAATTGAAAGGATAGTGTAAGGATAGTGTAAGTGGTACCAACAACTGAAAGCAGCATTAATCCCTACTTTATGACCTTTCTGGTAAGTAAACATTCATGACTTAAATGGGTTAAGACCTGTAAGGGATGCAAAGTCGCTCAAGTCCTAAAGTGGCGAAATCCCACCAACAGACATATCGAAGAGGAGTAATTCAAAGACATTCTGGATTGTTGATCAAGGGTCTATTGGGAACATTTCTCGACCATCCGATCAACTAGTGGGATACAACGTCGACACTTCGCTGAAGTCTTACTTAAGGATTCCAGAACTTCGAAACTTTGAGACTCTAGGAGATGCGAGGATATAGGATGGTGTGTAAAAATCCAAAGCGTCGAAGCAATGAAATACCTGTGTGTAGTGTTCAACCTCAGTTGGTTAGGGTACATACACCATGATGATGTGGCATCATGGGATTGGTCATGAATTAAGTGTGGGACCCCCCCTTGTCAAGTTTAAGCTATGTGTTAAGCATAGATGAATCTTAGCCATCAGATCTAAGGGTGGATATAATATCCACCATATATTCTTGGGTGGAAAGAGTCCTTCGGACTTCATAACTCTGAGGAAGTTTGTAGATGTGTACAATAATATCAAAGGGATCGAAGGCCCAATATTCATGAAGACCAAGAGATATTCCCTGCAACCAGTAGCCACGTCATCCTCACGGGATGATGACCGAGGTCATGACCGTGCCATGTCAGATGGCATGAGAGAGGTGAAGCTATGTGGATACCATGTGGTGAAGGGGATGGCCATTGGACAAAGACACCCCAAAAAGATTTGGAAGGTTATAACTTTCAAAACAAAGCTCAATTTTGGATAAGTTTATAGTCGTTGGAACGCTCTCAAAGAGAAGAAGACAATGGTTCCCTTATTCAAGGAACTCAGAGAAGTTGTAGGAAGGTGAAAAATTTATACCCCATCAATTAAAAGGGTACTTAGGGGTTGGGTGTGTGACAATTTGTGTGTAATATTTGTTATGTTTCATCCTCTCACATACTAGGATGTCTTTTATAACCTTGAGTTTACTCTAACTCCAAAACCCTAGATCTCCAAAGTGAGCAATGACTGAGATCTAATCTCGTGTTATCTTTAGATCTAATGACTAGGAATTGATTTAATTACTAATGCCAAGAGTCGTTAAGCACCAAATTCAAACATCGAGTGGTGTCTCTTGTCCATAACAATAATATCTCACTTTTATGTTAAGCATACTAGCATGATTTAGCTCAAATCGATTGCTTATAAGAGTTAATTTCACACTCATGTTGTGCATTTATACTATTGTACCTAGAAGTCCCATGTTTGACCTATTCATGGTCACTAGTTGGTTTGACATTACTAAAATTGTTTTTATCTTATCTTATCTTAACTTAATATGGCTATTTACAAAAAAATCAATGTCGATGAAGTCCTCGTAATAGTAATTTTCCAAATTTAATGAAATATGTGTTACATACCTGGAATCCAACATTTGAAGTTGATCCTTCTTAAGAACTCTTGCTCCAGAACTCTTGGACAACAATCTCCTTAAACTCATACAAACAAAGAGACAAGCCACTTGCAAATAGGTAGTTATATGTTAACTAACTAAACATGATCATTCCAAATTTCATAATAGATTCAAAATAAGATACAAATAGTCTCATTGAAAGAGTGAATCAAAAAATAGAACTAGACGAGAACGAGATATATTTCATTAATAACATCATAGAAGTTGGTTACAACTTGTAACTGCTACGTCATGGTCCTGAAACTAGGCTCCAATTTCCCCCACCCAAGGTCAGAGATGTACTAAAGTACCTCCAATACTCTACACTCTAACATGTCCAAAGAAGACAAAGGATTTCATCTTGACAAGATAAGAAGAATGCAAATTATAGAAACAAGGGTTTCCAAGCAGAGGGGACAATATCAGATGCTTAGGGAAACAAAGGCTTGCATGACAATGATGAAAATTCTAGCATAAGGATGCATTTCTTCGTTCTATTTTTCCTCCACCCCAAGGCTCTATTTTATACTCCATTTTTTTTGTTGGATTCATTATGTGTGGGCTAAAGGAAGTTAGGAAATTGAGGAATCTGTTAAATCCACCCAAAATGTCAGGAATTATAATTTTTTTGAGCCAAAATAACATGTACGTGGGTTGCTAACTAGAAACTAGAATATGTACATGGGATACCTTTAAGAGAGTCATGTACGTCTATAAAAATGGAGTTTTTAAAGACATTTTAAGGAGGAAAAGGGGGATTTTGGTCCTACAAGTAGGGAAAGGGATGTAACTAAGTCCAATTTGTCATCATGAGCATATGTGGTGTAAAATGATGCTATAACATATGCCCCCTAATGTGTGAGGTCATAAGAGAAATTGATGGTTGAAATACATTACATAAATCATGAGATAGTGGAGAGGCCATTGGGTAAGAGTAATTCAAGACCAATCCCAGAACAATACCTACAATAGAAACAAGTAAGATACTCTCTTCTCAAGTCAAGTATTCCCATGCTTGAGGATGATGTAAGCATGGCCACCAAATCAAATATATTGCGGATCCATGACTGATAAAAGTACAACTGAGAAAATAAACAGTGGATCCATGTAAATGTAGATCATAGACAGAAATGGATACATAATGGAGCTATGTCTCATAATCAAATCAAAGGATATATGAAGCCAATGAAGTGAACAAATTGATTCTCAGCAAGTACCAGTGTCAAAGAGGGTGGTGCAATTAGGTTGGGTAGGAGCACAAAAGAGGTGATGCTCGTACTTCACCCAAAGTCTTCAATCCGACCATCATGGTACGATTATGTGCTATGTGAATAAAGGCATTGAAGTCGAACATAGTGAGACATCATTTGATTACCAGTCATTAATGTATATCATTAACAAACGTGAGACAACACGATGATGATGATAATGGGTGTCAAGGTACCTAGTAAAATCTAACAAGTGTGAATAAAGGATCTGATGTCGAATACCTGATAGAATCTATCAATATAGGGACATTGATGTATTCCGACTCTCAATAGTGAGGGAGCCTACCACTAATGACTACACTCCCTAAGGTACTAATAAAGACTCTATATCCTTGTCTCGGAGCAAGTTGTGTTGAAGTCGATAGGAAGAGATCCACTGGAAGGAAGGCATTAAGTAATCCTCCATCATCCAACACAAGGAGTAGTAGAAGGACAAATATTTGGAAGGACTGGGATGAAAAGATTGTAAGTACCACATCGAGGTATGTTTCTAGCATGCACCAGATGGAATAACACACAACATAGACTCTCTTAATAGCAGTCAATGATGAAGACTACTGACATTAATGAGGAATCCAACAATGGGTTCAAATGGAAGCCAAGGTACTACATGAATCCCTATGTGTGATGATTTTTGTTGACGTCGAACACAAGGGAAACCACTCAATCAGCGTCCAATGATGGTTTGTCATCTATTGAGTGCAAGGTGACTTATTAATAATGGAAATAGGTCCAGGGTGCAACTCTAGCTCATACTCTCAGAGCAATGAGTTGTAGTCAATAAGAGTAGACCCTCCAACAAGAAGTCAATGGGGACCTTCTATACTAGCATGAGTGAATTACAAATATACTTGTGAAACTAAGAAATATTTGACTTGACACGAGAAGGTTGACTTGGAAAGACAAGGTTTATGCAGAATATATGACACATGTTGACTTCCTTTGAACAAAAACAAGACACAAAATGTGACTTAGGTGGCATGGGTTATAAACTAGAATACATTTGTGACATGGGAAGTATAAAAAAAGGCTCCATATGACTAGATGAATAACTAGCCGGAGGTGATTATGCTCATTAACGAGAAATGGTATCCTAAAGCCATACTAAACCCATAATGATAAGGTAAAGACTCATAAGATTGTGCCTTATTCAAGGGAGACATAAGTAGTTGTCATATAAAGAACGTGACTCATTCCCATCCTTTTTTTTTTCTTTTCTTTTTCTTTTTCATATTATAAATCCCGAAAAGGAATAAAAGAATGCTATAATACAATGGAGGAAATGAGCATCGCTAGCGAGTAAAATAGTTCCAAGTGCAAGGAACATACCTATTATCAATGCAAGGAAACATGTGTAGGATATGGATGCTCGGGAGAATCATCAAGCATCAATAGAAATGATTCTCTATTCTAGATAATGATTGAGACGAATATTATATAATTGGAGTACTACATTGTTGACATGCATGAAAGCCCATTTAACAGGATGCAAGCAAGGAAAACTAAAAAAAATTGGTTATGGAAGCCTCATGTGTAGCTTATTCTTTGAGAGGATTCTCATGATGAGTACTCTTAGAGTGGACATCCATCCTCACAATATCCGATATGGTGCAATGGATAGGTGGACAGAGATTTTGTCAAGGCTAGGAGGAGGAAAACTAGGTGATCCTTGGGATGATGCATTTTCCGCTTGGTGGTCACACTAAGTGGTAGTGATAGAGGATTATCCCTATGCAAGGATCGACTACTGGAATGATCCATAGATGCATATCCCTCTTGGGATTGCCTACGGAGACATTAGAAAGAAAAAAAATTATGATTATTTGATTTTTATATTTGAAAAGATATAAAGAAACAAATATTTTTTACATGGATCATATAAATAATGTGATTGTTTGATTGTGTAGATGTGGGACCGAGACGTCTAGAGGGGTTTCCCTTGCATGGGAGACGAGGTTGGGATGGCCAACCACAGGGATATGTTGATCAAGTATTGGATAATGTCCATAGGAACCTGGACAGATTAGTACACTCAGTGCCCATGATATAGATCAAGGATTTACTGAAACGTGTGCAACGACATGTAGTTGGAGTGCCAGAGGAATGGGTACGAATTTTTTGGTATCTCTCCCATGTAGTGGTATACTATGAGTGACATGGAGATGGGAGGGATGGCCCCTCAGGACCATGAGGAGGAGATATTTTTATTTTTGTGTTATCAGTCCCTATAGAGGAAAATCGAGGCCAAAAATCCTTGTTTTTGTGATATAATCCAAATTTTTGTATGAACATTGATGATGATGATGATGATGATGATGATGATGATATATATATATATATATATATATATATATATATATGATCATTTTTCCTTAATGATAATGTACATATGATTTTATTATATACATGTATGATTTGTGTGCTTCTCCTTTGATGTGAATGACATAAATGTCAATCCAACACATAATTAGAAAATGCATCACATAATGAATTGGACCTTCTTGGAACATGAAAATAAGTAATATAATCAAAATAACTCTCTAATAAATGTACATGAAGGAAATGACGACATAAAATAGGGTCGTGAATATGATATTCGTCGCTTACCTGAGACACAACCAACTGAGCATCCAAATGAACCTCTAAGCACTGAATGGCACGTGAAATGGTTTCATGAAGGAGTTTGACAACACCACTATATTCGACCACATTATTAGTATATATCCCAAGGCAAGCACCTCTTGAAATGACCAATTGGTCCATGGGAAAATAGATCACCCAAGCTTTAGAAGAAAGGCTTTGAGTGTGACTGCTATAGCAAATTTTTCCTCACCCCATGTAACTTGATTGGATGGCCTTTCCATTTCCCTATGTAGAATTTGAGTCCCCTTTTGTACCTTCCAGAGCCAAAAAAGCACATTTTTCCACATATACGTGCCCTACCAGTTAGACAGCATGTGTATGCATCGGTTTCTCCACTACAACCCGCATACATTGGGTTTGGTGCTCAAAATTAAAAAGTATGTCAGGTTTCCATGTCACATCACAAGATCCATGATCATTGACCTTCTGTTTACTGGAAACACTCTGAATCATCCCTTCAGTTCCATTTGAAGGATATAAATTGAGCCATATCCAAGCCTTGGAAAAGAGGAGAATTCAACTTTTGAGAGCAAAGATACTCTAGAGAAATTTTACTTCACATTGAGTTTGCATCCCTTTATCCTTTAAAGTATGAACTCATTGTTTATCCCCCAAGATCTTCCTTCTTTGTGATAGAGAACCTCATTGTCTCCTTTATATGAGCTTGTCGTTGGTGGAGGATTGAAGTGGTGGAGGCCCAGCTGGAGGGACTTAGTTTCTCGGTTCTGATATGTGCCGGTACATAAGTTTATCACATATATACTTCTATTTATTATCTTAATAGAAATACTCTTTTCTCGTCCAATTGATATCTTGCAAATATTTGAATTATTATTCCATGGGCATATTTTTCATGAATGTTAATGGATTATGCTAGTAGATATGCTAACAAAATATATTATCACCATATTTTTGCGTATCTTGGTTGTTGAGGATAAGTTGCATGTATAAATCTTTGAGTTGTGTGCTCAACGGTGGTCTTCATTGAACATCTGGACGAGGTAGGCTCTTGACCTTGCCTTGTTAGAATTTCATTTATATAACATACTTGGGATTAGAGTTTATTTTTGTGTGTCATTCCCTCTGTTGCAGTTTACCCTGGGCCATAGAGAGATTTTCCTCATAACATAATTGGCGACAATACCGGGGATGATCTTATGTTTGCGGTTTTGAGTGTTTTTCTCCTTGACTTGCTCTTTGTTATCCTGATTTTCCAAGTCATATGATTAATTGACAACCTATTTTTACTTTGCATCTGAGTTTCTTGGCTTAATCCTTGCCCTGACAGTGTTTTACTACATATACATAGTTTTACCCTTGACATACACATACATACACGAGTTTTCCTTCTATAGGGCGCATACATACGTGATTTGTTTCTCAAACAGTCACGTACATAAACTATTTAGGCTTACTGGTTGAGTTTGGTGTTTGTTGGGTGAGTTTGGTTGGTTGTTGAGTCTTCTTGGGTCTCTGTCCTAACTGTTGAGTGCTTACAAAGCAATAGGAAACCTTCTTATTGTTGAATTTACGAGCGATATTATTTCTCATCATCTTTTTCATTGTTTTTCTTGTCACATTGGTCTAAGTGTTTGCTTCTTGTTATCCTTCTTGGTTTGTCTCTTTTTGCTTGCAGTAGGGTTTGATTGTGAAGTTGTTATTCAGTTCTTGCAATTTCTTTTCTTTATATCGAAAATACAAACAAAAAAAAAAACATTTTTCATTATAGCATTTGCTCTTTTGGGTGCTTAGTATTGATCTTGGCACATCTGAAAAGATTGCATTTTATTGAAATTGTAGAAGTTACATTGAAAGTTGCATTTTAAAAGATTACCTTTTATTGAGAATTTAAGATTAGGAATTAGCAGTATTTTTATATTCATTTATTTGATATGTTGAGTCATAATATCATCAGTTTCATGACCACACCTCTTGAGTAAACAAAACCATTAAAAGTAACATTGATTAATTAAAATTGATTAGAAACAATTTTATTTCTCAGGGTATACAAACAAGCATAGGACATAGGGCCTTGGAATAGGATATTGTGATTAAACTTCTCCAAGGCTATTAAACTAAACATATGTGTCTAAACGGGGAGTGGTGAAATTCATTGTGTAATTAATGACGTCAGGAGGCTCCGCTCACATCGGAGTTAAGCACGAGGTCACGCGAAGTTGTTTGTAGAGATATCCCTCTAATACCTTCCTAACGTCATATATATTTATGTGGTTTCATTCGTAAATGGGGTTCTTGCTAGTACCTTTACCTCCATGAGAGTTGGGGCTTTCAAGATTTCGGTATTTTTTACCCTGTCCATACGGTGGACTAGATTTTCAACTGTTCACCTACACATTGGTTATATCGTGGTGGATCTAGTTTCTTGACATAGGTAGCCACATAGGCTACTTGCAGGGGTTATTCTGCAGGTACCCTGAGTCAAATAAGGGTTGGACAACACACAACTTGTATGGAGGATTACCTCTTCAGGGGGATCTGACTAACTGCGTTGTTAAGCCCACGAGGTCCCTTATAATTGATTCTGATACCTCCAATATTTTGAAGGGAGTCTCAGGCCCCTCTTGGGCGAGGCATACCTACTCTAGTGAGGGAGGCCCCTTTTCAAATACTATATCATGTTTGTGTGCATTTGGCATTTTTGTTTTACTTTGGTGTGCTCTCTGATTTTTAGTTGCCCCTAGGATTTGGTTTCATATCTCGAGTCTTGAGTCATCCTAGAGCAACACCAACCTCCTCACAGGTCTCCCCATTTGTTGAAGCTACCACCACATTTTGAGTCTTTACAGAAGTTGCCTTCTAAAAGGCGTAAGGTTAATAGACGTGGTACATATATCTCCACTTCCCAGACTTATGATTATCTAGTTATGGGTACTGAGTTGAGTCTGAACGACACTAGGATTCCCTCGAATCCTATCCCTTCTGTGATTAATGGGACTCCTTCGAATCCTTCAACCATGACAGTTGTAGTACTAGAGGTTCCCGTTCTTACACCTACCTAGCCTGTGGTTTCTACTCGACCCATACAAATGAACCCTTTCGGGTCTCTTTTTGGTATGCTGGGATACAATGCTCAATCCACACCTTCCTCTCTCATTTGGTGGAGGTCATATTCCCCAAATGAATCCTACAGTGCGATTCCAGCCTCCTTTTCCTTCGGGGTCTAATCCTAGTCTCAATGCTCCTGGATGGAGTACTCAGTTAGACAGAGAAGCTACTTCCTATATTTCATCCTTCCACCCTTCTTCCTCCATGTCGATTTCAACAAACACATTTTTTATGACAAATCCACCTCTATCCTCCGGAGTTCCACCTGGAGGGAGTCAGTTTCACTATATGGGAAACCCCCATCCTGGAGCTCCTCCAACTAGGGGCAATGTTTATAACCCTCATTATGCCACCCCTATAGGCATGGTGCCCATACAACCTCTTATGAATAAGTTTGGAGGAAGATGTTACCCTACTAGACAAGGCCATGGTATATATCAGAACCCTGGATGGCCTGCAGTCCCTCAACACCAATCTTTCCTGGGAGCATGGGCTCAAACGCCGCAACCCCGACTCCCTTTTCTGGCCATGCTTAATTTTCTAGATTTGTCAAGATTAATGAATGACCTGGTGCGTCATGATCCGTCATGGCTCCCTGTCCCCACCAAGCTTCCTTCAGACATTCCAAAATCCGAGGGCAATACTGGCGAGGATCCATGTGATCATGTTACTACTTTTCATCTTTGGTGCTCACCCAATTCTCTTAATGATGATTCTATTTATTTGAGACTATTTCAGCACACCCTCAAGGGGGTTTCTGCGAAATTGTACATTGAGCTACCAGGGGGGACATACATAAACTTTAATCAGATGGTTTTGGTCTTTCTCAACCACTTCCAATTTTTGGTTTGTTATGATGTCGGCATAGAAATTTTTTAGGCCTTCCGCAAATATAAGGCCACACATATATCGGACCATATCCAAGAGTGGCATAGATGAAAGAGGTCGATTAAAGCCTACATTCCTCCAAAGTTTCTATTGGAGTGGTTCCTTAAATCCTTATTGCCTTAAATTTAGAAGGATGTGTTGGTGTTAGAAGTCACTCTTGGATTGCGACAGGAGCAGAGCCCAATGCCCATCAGTTTATGTCACAAATAAATTTAATGGGGTGATCGAATGGGTAGAGACCCAGGAAGATATTGCTCTAACTCAGGGAACCAGACCTGGTATGTAAAAAGACAAAAGACTTGGTGAGATGAGTGAGCAAGACTGCCTTGGGCATTAGGCCTTTCAGTAGCTTGAGTAAGAAAAACTCAGAATACAAGATCCTCTTGGTTCAAAGTTTCAGGGAACTGAAGGGTGACTTGACTGGATCCTCCTATCCCAAATCATTCAGCGTTGAGAAAATACCAGAACTGATTAGAAATGATGCAACTATTACAGTGATCCAACATACATCATCCTATAACAGTGCAACTCGACTAGATCCAATTTCGAGTTGTTCTAACACACCGTAAACAAAGAGATGGAAAGAGGCTGACATTCATAAGGCAAGAAGTCTCAAGTGCCAATACATAACTAGAGCAATCAGTGCTTCGTTAAAACTTTACAATCGGGAGCCTAGCTCAACCATCGATAGATTACAAAATGGCGAAAATGCCTACATATACTCAAAACAAAAAAACAATAGTGAAAACGAGACACTACATTAAAAACATTGCGTCTGCATCTCCTCTAGCAGTCTGTGCATGCAAGCTCTGAACGATCATGCACTTATGACAGATGTAATCAGACTCCTGACTATCCTTCAAATGAATCGACATGTTTTTAATCCTTTGTCGGACTTTCCATTTATGGTAGAGACGATGTCTAACCACCTCCAACAACTTCAATAACTGCTTTCTTGGGATTGGGAATAGTCATGGTCAACTCTGCCCTTTGGGACGTGGAGGTCTTCTCATGGTTCCACCTAGATCAGTTGAATGGTCTAATGGATAAGGTGTGGAGGATTTGGCATGATTGGTGTGGAAATGGGAAAGGGAGTGATAACAGAGACAGCAGGGGTGAGACACATGGAAAGAAGAAGGAGCGAAGGTGACAGGATATAATGGTAACGGGGGAACACAATATTTATGGGGGGCTGGCGTGGAAGGGAGCGGGACAGATGTCAGAGGATGAGGGGGAGACAAAGGAAATGGGCCATGTCACGTGGTCAAGTGGAGAACAAATGGCAAGGGAGAAAATGGTACAAAAGGTGACACGATAGGAGGGGGGCCCAATGTCAATACCACACCATTTCAGACCCCCCCCCCTTTTATTAAAGGAAGAATGGCAGAGGGGGTCTGGAATTGCTTGNCCCCCCCCCCCCCTTTGTTAAAGGCAGAATGACGAGGGGGCTCTGGAATGAAACCTCAGCCCTAGATCTAGGCGGGCAGATCTTGGTCGTCCAAAACTGCCTGCTCGCTAAAATGATGCACCCATCCTCTAAAATTTGTGAAAATAGTTTTTTCGAATCTCTTTATTCGCCCAAGGGGACGCTTATTTTAGGAAAGTACCTAATACATGATTATGTGCTAAGATTAGGCTCCATGGGGGACGAAACGCTCTCTGCGGGATGCCAAGAACTCTTTTGTAGCTTCAGTGCCTTATTGTTGGGCTATGGAGTCATTATTTAAAACTTAAAGATAAAAAGAAAAAAAATATTTACAACCGTAGAAGAGCCATGTGCAGCTCAAGAGAAACATCTCTTCAGGAAATGCCCATTCACAGGGCCATTGAAAAATTCTTGATCCTTCAAATCTCGTAGCCTGTAGGTATTATTTGAAAATACTTCAGAGACTTTGAAGGGCCCGACCCATAGCGTTTCAAATTTTCTGTGCTTGCCCTTGTCTTGCTTAGGAGCATCCCATTTCAGTACTAGATCTCCCGTCTGGAAATCTTCCTTCTTGGCCTTCTTATCAAAAACCTGCTTGATCTCCTGCTGATGGTCCTGAATTCTGTTCATCACCTACTCTCTGGCCTATTGGACCTCTACCAGTTGATGAATTCTTCTGATCATATCATTAGGCTCCTCTTGATAATCCTGGAGGAATTTTTCTACAGGAATGGCTAGCTGAGAAGGAAAATCAGCTTCTACTCCATAGACTAATTAGAAAGGGGAGATGCCTATAGATCTCTTTGTGGTCACTCGATCGGCCCATAGAGAGAACTTCAACTTTGAATCCCAGGCCTTTTTATTGTCCTCCAACAATCTTTTGATGATCCTTATCAGGATTTTGTTGGAGGACTCTACTAAACCATTGCCCTGGGGATAGTATGAGGTGGAGTGAATCAGTTTGATCCCAAATTGCTCACCGAATTTGGCTAACTATTCATCCTTGAAAGAGGCTGCGTTATCAATAACAATCTTGATTGGGCAACCGAATATTGTGATGAGGTCTTCCAGGAATCCAATGATTACCTTGTGGGAAGCACTCTTGGTGGGGATATCTTCTATCCACTTAGTAAAGAAATCCATGGTAGTCAAGATCCATCTGTGTTTCTCACTATAAGTAGGGTGGATTTCTCCAATGAAGTCTAGGCCCCACTTCTGGAAAGGTCCCGAAACAACTACAAGTTTTAAAGGCAAAGATTTAAGCTATTTCTTTCCTGAGAATCTTTGGCATTTGATACAGGCTCTGACGTTAGTGAATAAGGTGGGCCAGTAGTACCCAACCCTAAGGATTTTGTAGGTTGTGGTCTTCCAGAAATGATACCCTCCACATAGGCTGCTATGAAATTTAGCAATGATCCTTTCAACCTCCTGTGGATTCATAAATTTTAAAAGCACCCCCAGGGGGTCTTTCTAATATAAAACTTGATCGACAAGGCAATATTTGACTGCTTTGAGCTTCAAATCTCTTGCCTTGTTTCTTTGCAGGCCATCTGGAGGCCGCAAATCTTGCAGAAAATATATGGCATCCTTATACCAAGGACATTGAGCCAATGGGGGTTCTGCTTGAGTGTCTACACCAGACAACTGATCCTGCTGATTTTCTGAGCATTCATTGATGAAGCTTACCGCCAAATCTTTGCAATTTGCTTCATCCAACAACTTGGCTAAACCTTGACCTTTGATTAATTTGGTAGGCCTTATTTCCAAATCAAACTCAAGGATATTGGCTATCCATTTACTCCTCCTCGCGTCTATATCAGGCTGAATAAGAATGTCCTTAACAGCAGCTGAGGGGACATAGGCAATGATTTTTTACTACAGAACATAGATTTTAAAGGCTTTGAGAGCCTTTACCAGGGCATAGGCCTGCTTCTCCATAATGTTGTACCTAACCTCAACATACCTTAGTTCTCTTCTAAAATAGGCAATAGGTTGCTCTAGCCCAGCCTCATTTGTCTGTAATAAAACAACAGCCACTGTGTCAGATGAGGCAAAGGAGAAAATAAGGAAATCCTTTGAGTAATCAGGACTGATAAGCACATGAGCTTCAATCAAGGCTTGCTTTATCTGCTCAAAGGAATTTTGATATTCATAGGTCCACCTCACTTCATTTTCCTTTCTCAACATGGTTGTTATAAGCTTTACCACCTCAGCAAAGTTAGAAACAAACCTCCTTAGAAAATTAATCTTACCAAGGAAAGACTAGACTTCCTTCCTAGATCTTGGGATTGACAAGGCTTGGATTGCTTCAACTCTGCTAGGATCAATTTTGACTCCTTCTGCTAATACTATGTGGCCCAGTAACTTTCCCTCCTTCATGGCGAACAAAGATTTTTTGGGATTCAATGAAAGGCCAAAAATCCTGCATTTCAGAAAAACCTTCCTGAGATGACAACAATGATCTTTATCATATTTGGAAAAGACAGTGATGTCATCCAGATAGATGACCACAAACTTATCCTTTTCCCCAATGAAAGCTATGTCCATGGCACGCTGAAATGTTGCCTCTGCATTCATCAATCCAAAAGGAATTTTAGCATACATGAATGTGCCCCATGGAGTGATAAATGCTATCTTTTCCCTATCCTCAGGTAGAACATAGATTTGATTGTAGCCAGAGAAGCCATCAATCATGGAAATCCTGGATGCTCCTGTTACCCTCTACAATATATGTTCCATCTTTGGTAAGGGGTAATTGTCCTTCTGTGAGCTCCTGTTCAGGTTTCTAAAATCCACATAGAGTCTAATTTCTCCATCCTTCTTCCTTACTGGGACCAAGTTGGCCACCCACTCTGAATATATCAATGGCACGATGATCTGGGCCTGTAGCAGCTTCTTCACTTCTCTTTCCATGATAGGCAACAACATAGGATTGATTTGTCTTAACTTCTGCCTAAATGGATTCGCCTCCTTTTTCAACGGGATTTTATGCTCAATGATAGAAGTTTTATAATTTTTTATATCTTCATAGGCCCAGGCGAAAACATCAGCAAACTCCCTCAATAATTTAGCGTATTCATCCCTCTGCTCCTTTGTCAGACTTCTTGACAATTTGACAAACTTGGGTTCATTCTCGGTGCCAATGTTGCACTGAGCTATATCAGCATCATCATCTGAGATTTTCCCTTTTAATGCCACATCATTTCTATCAAAAATCCTTTCCAAAGGAACTAGTCCCCTTGGAATATGATTGCTGGGTAGCTGCACAATGTCACGCCCTTCAATCTTACTCAGAAAATTACCATCATCAAGCTTTTCTTCAGAAACAAAGTCTTGGTCAATATGCATCGCTGAAAATTCTTCAACAGTCTCCAAGAATCTTTTGCGTCAATCGAAATAGGTTCCTATGCACATTTTTCAACACTCTCTATGCATCTCCTCCCACATGCTTATCTCCCAGGATCCTCCACTAATGTCATTGGAATCCATCTAGTCATCATGGACCTACATCTACATGACAAAACAATTATTAATACTTGATACCATACAAAAATATTTGTGTTTTTTATTCTTTTTGAAAAAAACAAAAAAAATGAAATATATAAAAACTTTTCTTACCAATATCACCATAGGCGGAAACTGGTGGAAAAGGCATATCTGGATCCCCTCTGTAGTCGATCCCATCATAGGGGTAGTCGTCAATGGCTATGACCTATCAACGTCACAAGAAAAATAACTCATTGTTGTAGGGGGTTGGCACCCTACCACCTCCTAGTCGCCTCATCACGTCAGTCCACCGTGACATGGTTGGATCAGTCCATGTGGAATGATCTCTACTCTAGGGATCAAACCTAGAACCCTCTCAAAGAAAAAACTACACAAGATGGATGCAAACTCGAAGTGTCTCTTTCTCCCTTGTTTGCAATCCGTCAGCTGCATCTTCGTGTTAGTTAGCAGTGAGGTACACTAGTCATAAAAAGTGGGTCATAAACACTCCACTGCATAGAGAATGAGTGGCCTTGATGCCTAGTGCAACGAGGCCGACTCCAAGATCTGTGTAAGAACAAGTATGATGATATTCAAACTCAAGTTCTCGATCGCCCTGATTGGGAGTTTGCTCCCTACTTTTTCTATTCCTGCAACGCAGTGGGTGGTAATGTAATCCTCCATGGTCATACCACCCCCATCCTCCCAAGCCTTGAGATTTACTACCTCACCCCAATGAGACAATCCTGTAATGAAATATATTTCGTCCACTTCAATCCTCAAGGGTTTCCCATCGAGACTGAAGGCCTTTGTCTTCGGATCCCAATAGTTTACAAGCATCTGGAGTAACCTCACTTGAGCCTTCATTTCTTTGAGATACAAAAATTTATAAAGGCCATATCTTTTTAAATATTTTTTGTCCCCTAGATTCCTTTCCATTGTTGTATCTATCTCTTCATGCTCCCTCTCCCTCCATTCAAGCACCATCTTGCCAAAGGAAAGTCATTTTTTGAGTTAAATTTTATAAAAAAGTTGTTTGTGAACTTGTATGCAGGATATAATTGTAGCATTCATGTATAGGGCCGCATATACGCAGGTAGGCTTTGATTTTCCTACGTACATGCCTCCATGTACGTGACCCGATGACCTACCACCCGCGTACACCCTAGTTTACATTTTGTGCCCTCTAATACTAAAATAATTTGACGTAAAATTGAATTTTAAACCACTAAAAATGAAGAGAAGGGGAAGGGAACTTACTTGGTCCAAATGGTTGCTAATTTCATTGATCGTAGCTCCCGAAATCGACATTTGAAGATCGAGGGGAAAATGGCCTAAAATGCACTATGTGGGTAAAAAAAATCAAATGGTATGGTAAAAAGTCTATTTTTTACTATTAGTAGAATTGTTTTGCCCACTCTATATAGTTTATGCTAATTTTTGACCTCATGGACTAATAGTATAGTGGAAAGAATTGGTTTTGGTGGTTTTGTCTAGGTTTTTTGCAGTTTCTAGTGTCATACTGCATGTTCATGACTTCGACAGGTATTTCCTTTCACCAACATATAGGATAGGTTGTCACTCCATTTTTCATTATTGCATTGTCCTATGACTGTGATCCATATGCCTTAGGTACGAACCCATTTACTAGCAACACAAAACCTTCTTACTGCTACTAGAAGTGTCGTTATTAAGTGGTATAGGCTTACCAAACATGGGTGCCCTAGTTAGAACCTTTGTGCCATTTGGTGCCCATGCAAAAATTATTACATAGGACTGGGAGTACCTTATAGTTCTGATATGACTTTGCATTCGAACCCCATACTCTTACACACAAGCATTCTAACCTTCACCGATGGGACTCCCATCGAGTCTTGTTTAAGCTCTTTTTTGAATCTCTAAACAAGCGAAAATATTGTTGGGTGAACTTGTCTCTTTCACAATCATTAAATGGATTTGAAAGGATGTATATTTGGTGTAAGTTTAACCCTTTTTTGGACCAAGTAGACTAATTATGAAAAAGGAAAACTCTAGTCAACATTGGCTAGAAGAGTTCTCCTGGGTATTATTTTATACTTTTTCGGGCCCAGGGGACTAAATCTACGAAAAAGAACATTCTTTGGAGTTAATTTGTAATTGCATTCCATTATCTCGCTTGCAGTATTGAGCATCTTTTTGGTTCCCGCTTTCTAGTTAGAAGCCTCTTATCTCAACAATTTGCATCACTATCCAAGCAGAGCCTTGTTTATATCCTTTGCAGCTTGACACCTTGTACCCTAAGAGGAAACATTCCCCCGAGTGTCCATGCACCTCATGCACTTCCTTGCATCGAGCATAGGTATGTTCCATTGTTTAGATCTAGTTTCTTACTCACGACACCCGTTTCCTCTCTTGTATAATAGAATTTATTTGCCAATTAAAAACCAAAAAAAGACGGGCAAAAAAATAATATTATCTCATATTGACAATAGTTGTGTTTCCTTTGAACAAAGCACAAACTTTTGAGTCCACTGTCATCCAAAGTTTGGGTTTAGCATGACCTTAGGAAGCTAATCTCGTTACTTAGAGTTTACTCCTCCGACTGGTTATTCTTCCAGTCCCTATGGAGAGTTTGTTGATGCCTCTTGCATCACGAATTTTTATCATCAAGTCTATGCTATTGGATTCCTCCATATGTCTCATGCTCTTGTTCAAAGGAAGTCTATAAGGATCTGTCTGCCATTTCTTAGAACTCTTGACTTTTCATGTCAGCCATACCCTTAGTGTGTGTCAGATTCACATGAAGTTGTAGTCCTACCATGTACCTTGGTATTACTTACATTATGGGTAGGTAACCTTGAACCCAGTAGTTGACATCTCCTCATTGGTTGCTGACTGGGGGGTTTCCCTTGTGTTCAACGAAAATAAATCTATTCACACATTGGGATTCATGTTATGTCTTGGATGCCATTAGCCTTATTGGTGGTTTCCTTGCCTTTTTCGATAGTCTTCCTTATTGGATACTATTCAGAGGGTCTTTTTTGTGCAATACTTGCATTTGGTGCATGCGAAAGATGCACAGGGTCATTGGTTCGTTAAACATCCTATTCGTCCGATCTCCTCCTAATCATCAATATATTGATTTGTACCTCATGCTAACTGGTGAGAGATTCCCTAATTCTCTCCTTTCAGCGAGTCTCCTTCCATCGAATTCAACTCATGTATTTTGGAAATGAGACCTAGAGTCCTATGAGTACCTAGAGTCTTGTAGTCATCAGTGGCATGTTCTCCCACCATCGATATTTGGGAATACATAAATGTCCCCTGATCGATGGATTCTGCAAGTGTTTGACCTCAACACCCTTATTCACACTTGTAAGAATGTACTCGGTGCCTTGATACCTGCTTTCATTATCGGTAGGTTATCTCGCATTTGTTAATGGTATACCTTAATGACCTGTAATCAAATGAAGTCTCATTATGTTCAACATCAACTCCTCTATTCACATGATGTAGACTTTCACCTTCGATGGATAGTGTAGAAGACCTCCAGCTTACAGTAACAACATTCCTATTATGTTGTTGGCTTTCATTGGACCAGTACCTATATGACTTCAATGATCATGGGAGATCAGATTGTAATCCATTGTATACAGATATATTTAGATTCATTTTGAGACTGCATTCCACTAGGACTTGTTCATGACTATGACAGCCTATGGCATGTGTCTACATTGTATTTCCTATTCATAGCCATGAACAACTATTTGGTATATTTCCACATGGATCTGTAGTGTAATTCAAATTGGCAGCCATGTGTACAAAGTCATTATGGATTGTAATATTCTCATGAGAAACTAGTACTTCCATATGAGTCTCTATTACTCCACTTCTAGGAATTATAATGTATTTCGGCCATTGCAGATACTCCTCTGACCTCACACATTAGGGGGCATCTGTTATAGAAACTTTTGCCTCACCCCATGCAACTTGCTTGGATGGCCTTTCCATTTCCCTATGCAGACTTGAAGTCCCCTTTTGTACCTTCCAGAGACAAAAAATCACATTTTTCGACATATACGTGCCCTACCAGTTAGACAACATGCGTATACACAGGTTGCTCCACTACAACCCATGTACATCAGGTTTGGTGCTCAAAATTAAAAATTATGTCAGGTTTCCATGTCACGTCATGAGATCCATGATCCTTGACCTTCCATATACTAGAAACGCTCTGAATTGGCCCTTCAGTTCCATTTGAAGGCTATAAATTGAACCATATCCAAGCCTTGGAAAATAGGAGAATTCAACTTTTGAGAGCAAAGATACTCTGGAGAAATTTCACTTCACATTGAGTTTGCATCGCTTTATCCTTTAAAGTCTGAACTCATTGTTCAACCCCAAAGCTCTTCCTTAGTTTTGATGGAGAACCTCATTGTCTCCTTCATATGAGCTTGTCGTTGGTGGAGGATTGAAGTGGTGGAGGCCCAACTAGAGGGACTTAGTTTCTCGGTTCCGATATGTGCTAGTATAGAAGTTTCTCACATTTATACTTTTGTTGATTATCTTAATAGAAATACTCTTTTCTCATCCCATTGATATCTTGAAAATATTTGAATTATTATTCCATGGGCATATTTGTCATGAATGTTAATGGATTATGCTAGTCTATATGCTAACAATATGTATTATCACCATATGCTTGTGTATCTTTGTTGTTCAGGACAATTTGTAGGTATAAAGATTTAAGTTGCTTGCTCAACAATGATCTTCATCAAACATCCGAGCGAGGTAGGCTCTTGACCTTTTCTTGTTATCATTTCATTTATATAACATACTTGGGATTAGAGTTGATTTATGTGTGTCATTCCGTCTATTGTGGTTTACCCTAGGCCATAGAGAGATTTTCCTCGTAACAATGATGACTAGCGCCACCGACGAACCCTAGGAACACCGAAGAATCATGTGACATCATCCAACCAAGAAGAAACATAATAAGCACCACTAATGCAAAAAGAGAACTACACTATTACTATTTACTACAATATAAAAAAATTACAAGAGGACCACCTGAGCGAAAACACTCAGGAATAATACTTTTTCAAATAGATCCCATTTATAGGCTCTGAAAGTGCATTCCCTTCAAAATATTATAACTAATAGGATCCCTTCCATAGGGAACGTTTCACAATGTAAAGGTCATACCACAACAGATTAAACATGCCTTCCCATAAGGCAGCTTTGTTCTGGTCATAGACCAAAACAAGGTCACCTTTAGAGAAAATCTTTGGGTGCACAAATTTATTGTACTGACTCTTAATTTTTTGTGTGTGTGCTTTGTTTGTAGTGGAAACATCACAACATTGCTCGTCGAGCTATTCTAAATGAACAAGGTGTGCTTCTAACCCAGTTGAGTCAGGTTGGAGCTCTACATCGATCTTAAGGGAAGGTATCTCAAATTCGATCGATAAAACTGACTCCAACGCATGAACGAGCTAGAAGGGTGAAAATCCAGTAGTAGCTTTTACTGCAATCCAATATCCCCATAAATCTAGGTAGAGAATGATATGCCATTTGGACTTACTTGTGTTAATGGTACGTCATATAATTGTTTTAAGAGACCTATTGACATCCACAACTTGTCCATTCTCCTACAGGTAAAGCAGAGACAAGTGCTCCTGCCTAAAACCCAACTTGGAAGCAAGTTCTGACATTATCTTGTTATGGAAGTGACTTCCATGGTCAGTGAAAATATATTTCAGAACACCATATCGAGCAATGAATTGACTAAATATGAAAAACATGGTATTCTAACCATTTCTTGAAAAAGTAGGCATGGCCTTTGCCCACTCTGTGAAGTAATCAACAACTACAATGATGTAATGATTCCCCGTAGAAGAAGGTGGGTGGAATGTCATAAAATCAACGCCCCACTTAGTAAAAGGACTGACGATGATTACTGGAAAGAGAGGAGTAGGATGCATGCACACTTTTAGAAAAAATATCTGGCAAGGATGGCACTTCTTGACGACCTCAATGCAATATTTAAATATTGTTGGAAAAAAGTACCCGGTGCACAAGATCTTTTGGGTTGTCGCAAACCCTGATAAGTGACTACCACACACTCCACTGTGACAGTCATTGAGCACATCCTATGCTTCTTCATGGATTAAGTAGCGACACAGAATTGGTTCAACCCCATGACGATACCGTTTTTTGTCGATAATGAGGTAACTCTTTGCCTGGTGGTGAATTCGACGTTGATCGTCCTATGAATAGTGTGGAGGAAACTTGAGATTATGGAGATATATAAGGATACATCCATACCAAGGATCACTAGAAGAGATAAGGAACAAATGTTCATCAAGAAATGAATCTGTAATCGTGGGTTCTTAATTCTCCCTAGGAAACTGTAACATTAATTTAGCGAAAACCAAATACTTTTTCGACTTAGCAGAAACAAAGTTCAAATCGAGTTCTTGGAGAATAAAAATCCACTTATTGTACTTCCCCCCTATGATATGTTGTGTCAAGAGGTATTTAAATTGATTGACATCAACAATTACCGTGGTTTTTGGTAATAAAATGTAATGTTGTAGTCTTTAAATAGCATGAATAGTTGCCAAGGCTAATTTCTCAACATGTGAATAATTGATTTTCATTCCAATCAAACCACGACTGAGGTAGTATATGACACGCTCTTTTGAGCTATCTTATTCTTTAACCAAAACCATACCAATTGTGGCTTATGCTACTATGATATACAACAAGAAGTCCCTACTATAGTTTGGGGGACTAAGCAGAGGGGTAGACATAAGAGCTTTCTTGAGCGCATCAAATGATCATTGGGTGAAATAGTCCCAAACAAAAGGAGTTTGTTTCTTTAACAAGTGCATAAAGCCCTTGGTAATGTTAGCATAATTCACAATAAAACATAAATGTAAATTGTCCTTTCCTTGGAGACTCTACAACTAATGAATATTTCACAAGGGTGGCAACTAAACTATTTCCTCCACCTTTAACAGATCAACCATGACCCATTTTTTGGATACAATGAAACCCAACATAAGCCCTGATATGACACAGAAGATGCATTTATTTGGGTTCAATCGAATGAGATAATGACAACATATTTTGAAAATAATTCTAAGGTGTGCTAGATGATCCACCCTCTTCCGAGAGCTAGCATCAAGATCATCCAGATAAGCCTCAACTATATGCTTAAAATCATAGAAGGAAAGTGACATGGCCCACTGGAAAGTGGCTCCAATATTTTTCATACCAAAAGGAATTTTATGATACATGAAAGTTCCTCAAGGACATATAAATGTTGTTTTATATTGGTCATCAGGCTGGATCTTAATCTGGTTGTATCCAAAAAAACTATCCATACAGGAGAAGATTTCACTTCCTACACACTTGTCGATGATCTGATCAATGAAGGGTGTGGGGAAGTTATCTTTTGAGCAAGCCTTGTTCACATCTCGAAAATACATACAGATGCGTATGGTCCCTCATTTTTTCTCCAAGGGAACGAGATTCAACACCTAGTTAGTGAGAGGGACTGGGTAAATAAAACTTTCCTTTAGTGGCTTCTCAACTTTAGCCTTAATAGCTACTACCTTCCTCAGATTCACTAATTGCAAACTCTATGGAATAGGTTTAGCATTGTCATAAGTGCAAATTTCATGTTCGACAATTCGAGGGTCTATGCCTGGAATTTCTTCATATGACTAGGTGAATATGTCATGGAATTATTTAAATAAAGAAGTATAGGTGCATATCTCTTCAGGAGAACAGTCTGCACCTATAAAATTTTTATCGACAATGCCATGGGTTTTATAAATGTTGATCAGAATGGTTTTCGATATGTTAGCCATTTTCCCTTAGGCATAGATTCCATGCTTTGTTAAGGGGTTCATAGACTGATCAACATTTCCACTCACGATTGATCAAAATTATCTTCTTTCCACACAATTAATCTCAGGGAGGAAGTCTAATCGATGATTCATATCCTCCCATGGAATTTTCGATTCTACCATTGCCTCTATAATAACTTTGTCACAAGGAAAGATGGTATCATGACATTCTAGGGAAGTTGAATAATTTTGAGCCCAGATGGGATCTGGAAACTGATTGTTATCCTATGTCCATGAAGGAGTCTGATCTAGGCGTGCAGTAGCATGTTGGATAGATTGATAAGCAACCTCAGTTGTAAACAACAACATAGACATCCTTGCATGCACATGACCCTCCATCGATTTTCATAGTGAAGGTAACACCCATGGATCCTATAAATACGAGGTTCTAAATGAACCGACTCTTGTAATGGGGATCAAAGAGATCAAATTTTGGTAGTCGTTTGAGGTAGCTCAAATATAATATATCGATGTAGAAAAATCAAAAGTTACCATAAGAATAAGATACATTCCACAACCAATACTCTCAGTTGTCATCTGAGAGTTTTCAATCCACAACACTGTGGATCTAGGATTTGTTAGTCAGTGCAGTTGAAAGCCAATTGGTCGATGGTTATAATATTCCGCTCATTGGGAAAGCACAAAACTCAAAACATGGACAAAATGAAAGTCTTCATTGCATAGGTCCAAGTCCTTCCTTACAACATATTATAGTCAAGTGGCGTGTCGACTACTTCAAATTCTACAGAAATAGACTTTAATCCTAACTAAACGAGGAAGGAGGAAATAATTATGTGCGGTCTAAATGATCGTCCATCAAAAGTGGTCAAAAGAGTAGGAGAATGTGTAAGTTCCAGAGAGCCAATGGCTCTCCAACATGATAGAGACATGACACACATAGAATCACCTTTGTCAACGATGGTCCTCCTAAAAATATGTTTTCTATAAAAAACATTAATCTAGAAGGATACATGATAATGAAGGTAAGCCTTTACTTCAGTAGTGTCAAACTTCATAACGAGCTGGTTGGAAGAGTCAGTATCCCTAATCATAGATAACAATGTGGCTCGTTGTGCAGGGCAACTTTGGATCGCTTCTAAGGTAGACATCATACAAGGTGTTTGAGCTAAGTCCTCAACAATAGAGTAGTTGGGAGAAACTTGGGCATTATGATTGTGTGAAGCCCTTTTGTACACACCTTTAGGTATGTGTGGCATTGTTTCTTTCTCAGGTTTCTCTATATGTAGAGGTCCCTTAGGATATAAAGTCTCTTTTCCTTTTGAGATTGAATCAATATTATTATAATCGCAAGACCTAGATGACAAATCCACCTCCTCTTCTTTCGTATGATTGACAATATGAACGACTGACTGATATGCATCTAACAAGGGTGCACTTGAAGTGCCCCATTGTAGATTCGAAGTGGAAGATCCACGCTTCATATTTTTCCCTTGTGGGAACGCTTCATAGGTTGTTGTTATTGTGTTCGTTGTTTTAACAAAAGGTTGGCTTCTTCCATAAGTGGGAATTGATTATTAAAGTGATCACCCCCACAAATCTTGCATGGGAATTTCAATTTCCTCTTTTCTTTCTTTTCCCCCTCAACATTATTAGCAACATTTTTATTGTTACCCCCACTAGCCCGACCTAGACACTTCTAGAGTGCCTTCTATTACATCCTACCGAAGAGGGAAACTATCAGTGAAGTCTGACTCAAGGGTCGAAAGTTGTACAAGAAGTGGAGCGTAACACCCAGTCAATGGAGGTTTGAAGGGTTGAGTGAAGTCTTCATCTCCAAGATCTAATACGGTTACAACTTCTGGGGTAGAAATTTTAGTTTCTGCGGGTTCCATATATATGGTATCGACAAGACCAGTCAGTACAAAAGTGTCAGATTGATCAAGTTGACACATCAAAGGAGGTGGGGGAGAATCCAATACTTCTTCTTTCGACGTAAGACCTTGAATTCTCCTCGATTGACAAGGTGATTGATCAACCACTTTGAGTTGTCAGCTCTAAGTGACTACCTTTTCACCTTCTTAAGAAATTTATGATCACATAACACCACTAGAAAATCCCTAAAAGTCACAATAGTCACAAACAACATTGTCAATATCCTGAATCATGTGGATTAGGTCCTAAGATCGTAATAGTAACAAAGTAAGGAGAGGACCTTCTGGACGAAGGCATGGGTTGATTAAGTCTCGTGGATCGATGAATAAAGGAGCGAGAAGCAATTATCCCAACCTCAACTAAATAACCTTATCTGGTGCAAGTACCCATGCTTTGCGAGGAACCCTTGAGTTATACTGAAAATTGTGATACAAAATCTTCCCCATGTACCACAGGAAACCCCCCACAGTCACCTCTGAGGTTCCTAGGAGAAGAAACTAAGGTCACCAACTCTTAGTCAGCATACAGGGGATACAATCGATAGTCAGGATCAAATGTATGGCTAGGGTAACTAAGCCTGAAGCTCTTCCAGAGGACTATATACAAAAATGGCTAGTGTCACTTCAGAAAATATCGAATTGGGTTTGAATTTTTTAGAGGACTAATTCCAGATGAGTCAATGTCACTTTAGGAAAAACCCCCAATATATGATCTCTCCACTATGCTCAGTTAATCTTCAAAGGATTTATCTCCTCGAATCTCCTTTACACGACCTTGTGTTTGACTCCTATGTTAGAGGAGCTTCCCAACTATACTTATACGAAATTGGGTTTTTCACTCCCTATCTCAAACTCCTAAGTTAATTGTCTAGCCTTGGAGAAATTAACTCTCCAACCTAAACCAAGGGCATAGCCTAGACTAGTTTGTTTACACTATAAAATGAAAATCTATAATTGATTTTAGTTAGTGTTCATTTTATGGGATTTTCTTTACTCAATAGGGTTACAAATGAAACTAAATGGTGTTTTGATGGACTCAACAGAAAAAGCACTTAAGAACAAAACTGCAAGATACAGTTTCTTCACTAAAAATATGATTGTACACAATGCTTCATGAAAAAAAATAAAAAATATTTCTTTTGATACGCAAAGGATGCAATTTATTTTATATGAAATGCACCTATTATTAGAACTTTCAAGTGCAAGACAACTAACAATATTTTGGACTTCTTTTCATGAAAGCTACAAAAATGAAATGTTTTTTTTTTCCCCTAGAAAGTACAAGAGTGAATTCAAGGAGAAAACATGCATATAATGAACTTTTCTTTTACAGATGCAAATGCAAAGGGAAAGAGATAAAGTTCACAAGCACACACTATTACACTTTTGTTTTATCTCAAACAAGAAAACAAGAAAGTAAAGGGAAATAAAGATCGCAAACGGATGACTAGACACCCTATAAGAAACTGTAATAATAGAAAGTATAGTGCAATATACACCCAAAAGATATTTCTAAAACCCTAAAACCATTAAAAGACAAAAACAACCTTGATTAACCAAGAAAGTTCAAAAATATTTTTAGGCTTTTCTTATAATCTTGAAAACAAAGAAAACAATTTCTGAAACCACACAACATCTCTATAGACTCAACAAGACCCAGAAACATCTCACAACACAACAAACCCAACTTCCAATGATATGGAAAGAGTAAAAAAATCTAACTTAGAACATGTATACCATTGTCTAAGAAACAAGTAGTGTATGTACATGATTGTACCAAAGGAAACCTGCATATACCTTATAAAATTCTCTCAAACTGAGAGAGAAAGGCCTGGAAGACTCAAACATGATTGTAGGGATCCAGAGAATGCTAAATAAAGGCTTAAAACACATAAAAATCTTCCAAATAAAGGAAAAAATCAAGTACCCCTAACGACCCAAAAAGGGAGAATCCCAAGTATGGTTTCCAATTCTGTTACAGAAAACTAAGTCCTATGGCTATGGGTTAGGGAAACAACAGATTCGAACCCTGAAAGACCACTTTCAAACTCTAAATAGTCATTTAATTAAAAGTAATTACTTTGTAATAACTAACTTTTCACAAGAAACAAAGAGAACATACATGGAATCCAATGTTTAAAGTCGATCCCACTCAATAACTTTTGCTCCAGAACTCTTGCACAACAATCTCCTAAAACTCCTGCAAACAAAGAGATAAGCCACTTGAAAATATGTAGTTATCTGTTAACTAACTAAACATGATCATTCCGATTTGCATAATAGATTCAAAACAATATACAAATAATCTCATTAAAAGCATGGATCAACAAACTGAACTGGATGAGAACGAGAGATCTTTCATTAAAAACAACATAGAAGTTGGTTACAACCTATAACCATTGGGGCATGGTCCTGAAACTAGGCTCCAAGTTCCTCCACCCAAGGTTAGAGATGTATAAAAGTACCTCCAATACTTTTCACTCTAACATGTCCAAATAAGACAAAGGCTTTTGATGCATGAGCATCGTCAGCAAGCACATGTGGCAGGCCACGAGACAACTCAACGCTTTGGAATCATTTTGGAATCTTAAGTGTTGGAGGTTACTGCGAATTTTGGAGCTGATTGAAAAATGGAAGAAGATCAAATGCTTGGAAGTTAAATGATCATGAGTGATCTGGGATTTTTCGCTCCAAGTATTGAATGTAATTGAACTGAGATAACATTTAGGGTTTTGTTTTCAAGTATATGAGTAGTCAGGGGGAACCCTAAGGACCCTCTGAGATAAATAGAGGTTTTGTACACCCAAATGAGGCTGCTGCGAGTTAGTAGGAATTTTTTGAGTTTTTAGTTTTTGTTTTTATCACAGCTGTAGCCATTTACTTTCAAATGAGTATAACAGAGGAAAATTGATCCAAATGCATGGTGTTGTTACTGTTTTCAATTCCATGTTATTGTTTCTTTCATGAATGAATGAATTTCATTACGAATATATGAAATTGTGAGATGTTTGCATAAGTTTCAATTGCATCTCTTCAAATTGAGCCTATGCAAGGTGTGCACATAGTCCACAAGGAGTGCGCTGATGGAATTTGTCTCGATTCCAAAGCTCGAAAGAGATAGCGTGAACTTTCCCTTTGCAAGGAGTGAAAAGTGACTGCTACAAGGTGTGCACAGTCGTCCGTAAGAATCCAAAACTTGAACAAGAATCTGCTGCAAGGAGTGCAAAGATCCACAACTCAACTAAGTGTCGAAGTGACTCTCTAAGAAGTCAAAGGAGTAGAGGGTAAGAAACCTCTGAAGAGATAGCAGTTTTCAGAAGTGCAGACGAAGTCCAAGAGACAGATTCGTAGGAGGACCAAAGGTCGAGGCCTATGAATACTTAAAAAATATTCTAAGTTGGAGGAAGTTGAAAGTTTAGGAGGAAGAGCGATAGTGGTCATCGGATCACAGCTCAGAGAACCAATTACCATCTGATCAAAGCAAGGTACACAAGTCTTAATGCTTCGCACACACAGGAGGGTGAGCCCATCAAAGTTTTGAAGTCCCGAAGAAATTTGGGGTCATCCATCGTCAAGGAGGATAGGTGGCACAATATCCACAACTTTGAAAGTTCATGGACAAAGAGGAGGTAAAATCGTCGAAGAATATCTCGATCGTTGATTGAGGAGATATCCAGAGAGCAGCTGATCTGGTTTAAGGAACCAAAATCCTGAAACAACAAGAGCCATTGATTTGAAGGTGGACACGTGGCGACGGATCGTGAACTCTAGAGAAATCACTTCGAGATTTTCAGATTGAAAATTGAAACTCTCGAAGCCCAAAGAGTCGAAGAGCTGAAGTGAATATCAATCGTTAGATCCAGAGGATAGGTGGCATGAATCTATGGATTTTGGGTAAAGACCCAAAGTAAACGTTGGTTGTCGGATTGTCTGAAGTAGATCTGAACCATCAGATCTAGAGAACAAGTGGTGTGAATCTGTGGATTCTGGGTAAAGGCCCGAAGCAAATGTTGATCGTCGGATCTTCCGAATTAAACCCCCACCATCCAATTCAATAGGATGTGTGGCAGAATTCTGTGTATTTCGAGGAGAGTAAAGTTTGAGACTTGAAAAACCCAAAGTACGAAGACCTACAAATATCAGAGTCGTTGATTGAAAGGGACAGGTGTTAGTAGATCTTTCGCTCCAGAATATTTCCTTACGAAGGAAGACAAAGTTTGAGATTTGAGAATTCTGAAGTCTAGAATTCTGAAATGATCATAGCTATCTATCTGGGAGAGGTAGATCTGAATCGTTGGTTTCCAAGAGATAGATATCAGTCATCCATTTAGAATCACCATCAAGATCGTGAGATCAATGGTCACCTCACATTGCAGGGATATAAGGTGCTCGAGATTTAAAAAAAGTCGATGCGGGCCACAATCGAGACCATGGTTTTGACAAAAGGACACGTGGTGGCTCGAAGTGAATTGAAGGAAAAAATTAGTTTGGTTCCAAACCACCTTTTAGAGTGCCCGCAATCGCATGTTTGCGAGAGTTTACCGCCTAGGTTCACATCTAAGGAGGATCTAAGGAAAAGGATCTAGCGCCAACTCTGAGATTTTTTTGAGCGCAAAGGGGAAGGTCCCAGATATCATAAGACCTACACCAGAAGCCGAAAGGACCTATGTTTGAGCAAGAGGTGAGACTATCAAGGTCTCAAGAGTCGTTTGACTTAGGAAACTGAAGATCCTTGACCGGGAGGTCGCACAACCCTTAGGAGAGAAGGGGGTATGCATCAAGTGGTATCAGAGTGAAATTTTTCCTTGCAGATAGCAGGCAAAGAAGAGGAGACAAAGGAGCTCAAGGTGTACTCTGTGTGTGAGAGACAGTCAACACAATGCCATTGAGGAGATGAGTGGAGGCACCTTTAGAAAATCGTGTTGTAGAAAGAGAAATGCAAGAGCTTCATGCAAGATTAGAGGTGATGGAGGCAGCACAGAGGAGGGCGCCTAATGATGGAGACATCAGTGATGCAGAAAGTGAAGAAGTAGAAGTTGAGGAAGTTATAAGGGAAAAGGTTTTCGAAGAACGCTTGCTGAGAACAATTGTTAGATTGGGAACTAGATCCAAGATAGAGGTCCCAATGTATGAAGGCAATTTGGATGATGAAGAGTTGCTGGATTAGATAAGATCCATGGAAAAATATTTGGACTATGAAGATGTCGATGAGGAGAAAAGGGTGAGACATGTTGTCATGAGGCTAAAAGGACATGCAACACTATGGTGGGATGAACTGCAGGCTGAGAGGAGAAGCAAGGGAAAGCAAAAGATAAAGAATTGGGATAGAATGGTAGCCAAGCTGAAGGGTAAATTCATGCCCAAAGATTATCAGATCAATCTGTTTAGGAAGTTGTAGAACCTGAGATAGAAGGGTATGACAGTTAAAGAGTACACAAAGGAGTTCTACAAGCTAAACATCAAAACTGGACAAAGAGATAAATATGAAGAAAAAGTTGCCAAGTACATAAACAACCTGAGGTATGAAATCCAGGATGAGATCAACATGATCTCAGTAAGGATAGTGGAAGATGCTTATCAGTTTTCACTGAAGGCAAAGGAGAAGTTGGCAAGAAAACAAAGCCAACGAGGAAGAGGTAGGAGCCCAGCCCTAAACAAAGGCAAGGGATTTTCCCATGACAAGGTACATAAATACAAAGACAAGACTGAGAAACCACACAGTCACTCGGAAAGAGGAGGAAGTTCCCGAGGAAGACAAGGTGGTGGAAGAAGTTCTTCTAGAGGAAGAGGAAGAAGCAGAGGAGGAGAAGTAAGGTGCTATGCTTGTGGGAATACAGGGCACATGTATTGGGAATGTCCTTAGAAAAAGAAATAAGGGAGAGGTGAATCTCACATTTTAGAAGCACAGAGAAGAAATGTTGAAGTAGAAGGAGCAGAGGGTGGAACATCCCTGATGTTGAGGAAGGTTCTCTTAAAACCAGAGGAAAAAGTTGAAAAGACAGTGCATAGGAACAATTTATTCAAAACAACTTGCAAGACTAAAGACAAGATATGCAAAGTGATAATTGACAGTGGGAGCATTGATAACTTAGTATCCATAGAGATGGTGGAGAAATTGGAGCTGGAGACAACTACACATCTGAAGCCATACAAAGTCTCATGGTTGCAGAAAGGACACTAGGTAATGGTTACTAAACAATGCCTTGTTGAATTCAACATAGGAGGATATAGAGATGAAATTCTACGTGATGTAATTCCCATGGATGTATGTCATATCTTGTTGGGAAGACCATGGTAGTTTGATAGGAATGTCATTCATGATGGGAGGAAGAATACCTACACCTTGGAGAAGAATGGTAGGACACACATGTTGTTGCCAATAGAAGAGAAGAAAGTGAAAGAGGAAGCCAACACAAGCATACTTCTTATGAGTGGGAAGGAACTCCTGAAAGAAGTCAAGAAAGAATAGGAGATACAGTTTGTTGTATCCTTACGAGTACTTCGATGGATGATTTACTTGAAGAAGTTCAGGAATTGTTGGATAATTTTGCTGACATAGTGGTGGATGAGTTGCCTAGCTCATTGCCACCCATCAGAAGTATCAACCATCATATTGATTTGATACCAGGAGAAAGTCTGCCAAACAAAGTAGCATACAAACTGACACCTCGAGAGAATGAGGAGGTAAAGAAACAAGTCCGATAATTGTTAGACAAGGGTTTGGTCAAAGAGATCTTGAGTCCATGCACAGTGCCAACTGTGTTGAGTCCACAAAAGGATGGAGGATGTGTTGGATTACTGAGAGGGGGTTTGAATCAGTAATAGCGTAATTATAATCCTTTTTCTTCAATGTTATATCAAGGTAGAATTATTATCCAATAATGAGCAGTAATAAATAAACAATCAAACACATACATAGTACACCAGTGTTTTACGTGGAAACCCAAATCGGGAGAAAACCACTTTAATGCGGGTTCAAATGGGAGAAAACCAACAAATGCTTTTCTTATATGTCTTGAAATTACATTCATTACACCAACTTCCTTTGTTTTCAGTCGCAAATGAGAGGGAGTAACCCCCGAAGTTTCTCGCCAAAGTCAAATCCTATGCGGAAGCTCCAATCCCCACCGGGTTACAAACTGTATATGTTATGACCCCCACCCTTCCTCCTGCCAACGGAAGGTGGCTACAACCACCCCGCCCCGCTGGCCCGCCACCTCTCTCAAGTAGAATTAGAATGATGGAACCACCGCCACACTATCACCGTGAGATAAAATCGCTATAAACCCTGTGAGTACACCGGAACCATGCACTGTTCATGCATCAACTGTACCCTCAACCGTAATCAACCTACTCATAAACAAGTGCATCAACCATGCAAGAAACTGTACCAAACAATCTGTAATCAACCCGCACCATAAACAAGCGCATCCAACCACAAAAATGGCATGTACCCAATCATGTTTCAACTACTCATCAACCATGACTCATCAATATGTACCAACATCATCAACTATACACCTCATGTATGTGTGCCAACTCATCAACCGCTGTCTCAACCATGTACTCAACATGTACCACAACCAAAGCCTCATCATCCCCCATCATCCAAATCTGATTTTTATCTATGTAATAGAACTAGTGTATATAATCACATTGTCAGCAAACCTTCCTAACTTTAAAAACAAGAGACTAGCATTTTCATCAAACTTTTCTTTAGTCTCAATACGCCTAGTTTTGTATTAGTCAAAACCCTCTAACTTGAAGTAATTATAACCTTGAACCTATAATGTACAAAGATCTAAAACCCATACACAATGTTCTTCGCTAGTGTTTTATGCAATTCCTCCAAGTGACACTACTTGAACCCTCCCATATAGAAGGAGTTATAGCAAAAATGGCATACCTTGCTAACACCTCACTTATTCTAGAGAGAGTAATCTTGTAGACAGTGTCTGTGACAAAAAATATTTGATGACTGATCTGAAATTGTTAAAAAACAATACTACAGACCGGCCCCTAACCAATACATTTGGTCTCACTTAATTTTACGTTTTATGAATAATTTTTATGTTTTAACCAAACACCATTTGACTAGTTTTAGGGGTCACACAAACCCTATTTTCCACGAAGTGTAACTCCAAAAATACAACGACCCACGTAAGATGAATTTTTACCACAGATACTTGATATGTTTTCTCAACTCTTCATAGCAATTTCGTGGATCCGAATCATTATAGAGAAAAATTTATAGTGAAAATGGTGAGATGACCTTATAATAACATACCCAGGAAAGCACCATCAAAAGAATTTATCCTTCCTTGCATTTTCTCCCTTCTTTTCTTCAATTTCTCCTCACTGGCTTTAGATATCATTTGTTTACCCTGTACACTCATATATATATTCACATTCTCAAGTGTGATTCAAAATGAGAGAGCCTTTCCTCTTATTTATACCTCCAAGTAGCTTCCTTAAAACATCTTCTAGGTCACTGCCCACTTTCCTTATTTTAGGGGTTGGGTCCACTTCTAATTTCTCCATTAAATTTATTATTGTATAATTTATTTTGTATTCAATTTGAATTATAATAAACTCATCACTTTAATTTACATTACCTTTTAAAATCTTTTAAACCACTTTTGACTACTTTGACCTTTTGGGGCTTCTAGATGACATATGAGGGTCCTCCAACTTGGCCATAATCAAACCGTGGGGAGTTATGTGACGCTCTACATACCGTAAATGGCATGACATGTACTATCATCCATATAAAATAGTATTATCGTAAAATATATCATAACTCATACCAAGTATCAAACAAACTTGGGTCCATTACCCAAACCGTCTCCAAGTTCTCATGGCTACAACTCTCTAACCACATGAGGAATTATGTGTCGCTCCACATAATCGAAATGACATGACACAAGCACTATCCATATAGGATATTTCCCTCAAAAATTCACTTCCTTCATCTCATTATTCCATAATTAAGAATGGGTTCTCTTTACCCACAAAGTGTCTTCCCCGCGGCTTTCTGGCACCATAAGGGGACCACTTTTAGAGTTCATCCATATTTGGGTAATGGACCCATTATTGTTTGCACGGGTCACCATACTCAACCTCAGAGATTCACAAAGTTTGTTTCATCTAAAGAACTCCGTGTACAACATGCCGCTACTACAATATAACAACAATTGTTTTTGCTCTCACGATGATACCAAACATCTAAGTAGAACGTTGCTCCACTGTGCTTCGTCAGTCATCAATACAAACTACAAACTACCTAATCAGACTGTAGGCACAAGTGATAGATCTTTTCCTCTTTTGGATACCATAATCCAAACTCTTATGTACCTTTGAGATATCTCAATATCTTATTTACCGCTAATACATGTATCTCTTTCGTTGCTTTTTGAAATCGCTACACCGTCTGCTAACTACCTGCATACATCCGGTCTAGATGTTGTCACATATACTAGGTCATAATCATTGACCTATATTGCTCGACCACAGTAGGACTTTGAATCATCATCTTTACTCAACTTACAACCGGTTGTACGGGAGTGATAACGGTAATCTTCCATTCAACCCCTTTAGTACTTTACATATAATTTAATAGGAAATAAAAATTCTTTTGGTTTCTTTAACATTATATCTGAAGTCCCGTAGTTAGCGATAGTTATCCGCAACAAGCAAATTCATTATGCATGTCTTTGCAAATTTCTAGCTTAAACTGCCATCATCACTACTACAAAAATAATATCATCAACATAAACTTCAACACAAAATACCTTGACTTACCTGATGTAGAGGTTGTTGTTTACACTTCATTTTCTAAACCCCTCACCGCTGGAAGACATACTTATCCAAATTGGAGTACCATGCTCTAGACTCGCTTTAGACCACATACAAAGCCTTTTAATTCTTACACAATATAGTCTCCGTGTTCTTTGATAACCTGGAATAGCTGTTCAATGTAGACTCTTTCCTCGCTCCCCATCTCAAAAGTTGATTTTTACGTCCATCTGATACAATATTTAACATTCTTGACCATGTATAGCCAGCAATGGATTGCTTCCCATTTTGAAAAATGGGGAAAAATGTCTCTTCAAAGTCAATTCCTTCAACTGCATATCCTTTTACATACCAATCTGATTCTTTGTTCCCTTTTGTACTTTGTCCATCTTCATTCAATTTATATTCCTAAAACCCATTTTGTGTTTATCACATTCTTATTCTTTGGTCTTAAAACCAATTCTTGCAATATTTTTCTATTTGATCCAATTCCTTCAGTCCATGGCCTATTCCAAAATTCATCCTTTTTCTCGGGCTTCTTCGTAATGCTTTGTCTAATTGTAGATAAGAGAGTTCAGGTGTGTTTGTTCCTCGTGAACGGATTTTTCTGTCTCAACTCGTGAGAGATCATCTTTGTTTCCAATAATTTTGATCTGAAGGATGATTCTTACTCGTACTCGTTTGTTAGGTGTCTTTGAGATACTTGTTGAACTTTCTGTTTCCTTCTACTTCTGTCGGATTCTCTTCATTCTCATCTTCCTCTTCTTCTTCTTTTTCATCTTCTTCTTCTTCAAAAAAGTTGTTCCATTGGTTTGTCTTCTTCTTTGATCATTCCGCATGTTTCATCAATTGTTACATTGATGCTTTCCACAACTTTGTTTAATCTTATATTGTAACACTTGTATAGTTTCCTTGTACTTGAGTAAACAGCAAGTACTCCTTTGTCCACAAAGAGTCAAACTTTCCCATTCTGTCATTTCTCTTTTGATGTAGCATTTATTCCAAAACTCCTCAAGTGCTTCACATTTACGGGTCTTCCTTTCCACGAAATGTGAGTTTTATCGCTGTTGTTTCAGCATTACTCTATTTTCTTTTGAATGTGAATTGTTGTATGCACTACCTCGCGGTTCCGCATTCCTGCCGAACTTTAATTATTATCATTGTTCATTGAGCCATTTTTGTATCACATGTGTTCTCTTTCTTTCAACCTATTCTCATGAGGTGTCCTAGCGACCGAATTGCCTTTTTATTCCATGATTTCGACAGTAGTCCATAAATTCCTCAAGTGAATTCTCTCCATTATTATCCGACATCTTACATTTGATTCTTGAATCCATCTCATTTTCAAACTACTTCCTCAGGATCTTGAAATTTTCAAAAGTTTCTATTTGTTCTTGAGAAAGCAAACTCATATCACTTTTGCTAATCATCAACCAACATGTGTTCTCACCTTAAGCCTTTGTTGTAGTTGGTCCAACTAGATCGCATGCACAATTTCCAATGGTTTTGTTGTTGAACATTCCTTTCATTTGAAGTTTATCTTTTTGTTTTTTTCCTTTGTTTTGCAATGCTTGCATAAAGTGTTGGTTGGTTTCGTGATCTCGGGCATTTCTCTTAACCCGCATCTCTTTTGTTGATCTCATTGCTATCAAAATGCATGTGACCCATTCTTCCGCGGCCATAGCTACCTCCTTTTGTGACAACACTTTTCATTTCCACTCGCTATCACATATATGTTAAGCTTGAAGTTGCTGCAGCCAGAAGTAATCAATTTTCCGAACCTTCTTTTCTTATCTCACACTTTCAGGAATCGAAAGTAAATTCTATGACCTTACACATTTGACTCACATTTAAGAGATTATGTTTCATATCTTCTACTAGTAGAATATTTTTCTACTCCTTTTCATTCTCCTGTTCCTACCCGACAGCTCTTTTCCAATGATTTTTGATGAATCATAATTTCCAAAGGAGACTGATCCGTCAGCTCTTCTTTCTCAGAATAAGAAACTTATCTCTATCAATTGGCCATGTGTTTTGAACATCCACCGCCAACATACCAACCACATAGCTTCTTCTTTTACTCAGAGCTACTATGCATTCTACATTGCTATAATCGGACCTTGCTTTCTTTATCCATGTCATTTTCTGAGGTTCTGTTTTGTGACTCTATTGAGGTTCTTAGGAGGACTACCATTCTCGCATCAATTTTTGGCCATGTGTCCAAAATTGTTACATTT
This sequence comes from Picea sitchensis, assembly GCA_010110895.2. Classification (NCBI taxonomy): domain Eukaryota; kingdom Viridiplantae; phylum Streptophyta; class Pinopsida; order Pinales; family Pinaceae; genus Picea; species Picea sitchensis. The sequence continues at coordinate 50,608 of SNQJ01S0037299.1, forward strand.
TGTAACATTCCACTCGCTCAAAGATTCAAACTTGTTGTAGATTATTTTCTTTGTTTCACTAGGTCTTCTTGGACAACCCTTTGTGCATGGCTCTCAAAGTAGTTATTGTTCTATTGTTAGCTCAGCTCATAGCCATGTCCAAAATTATTACATGCATAACATAAACTAAAAATATATTTTGATAAATTCTGACTACACATCCAGCATCTCTTATATCTTTTTTAACCCTTGATTGTTTCTGGCTACATAAGTTTTTGGATTTGCTTTTTTGCCTGTTTTGTTTTGGATCCCTTTTCACTCACGTGGTCTTCCCAAGTCCGACTTGTCAAGATACATTTTTGACTGGCCGATAATGTCATACGCAATTTTTGAGCTATTCCCCCGTATTTCTTTTGAATATCCTTTTCTTAGTGTGACAATCTCTCGCCTAAAAGTGTTTCCAATGATCTTGTCCTTTCATTCTACTCTATGGTTCTTTTGAGTGTTTCTTCAATTCTTTTTATATTCTTCTATTTGAACCTTCAATTTTGTGATCATTTGTTCTGGGTCTTGAGTGTCTTTTTTCTTAGCCAGTTGCCTCGTTCTTCTCCTTCCATGTCTCAAGGCACCACAACCTCTTCCACGTCTCCTGCCCTGCCTCCCAGCCCAAGTCCTCCCATGTCCTGCCTCTGCCCATCTCACTGGCCCTGGCCCACATGATGTCTCTTCTGTCTCTGTGCCTACCCTGAAACCTCCAACATTCTATTATGAGGACATTTTTGTTAGAAAAAATGACCAATACCATCACAATTAAAATAAATTAAAGGAAGCTTACCTCTATACCTATCTTTGGTTCCCTTTTTCAATCTTTTGAAAAATTTGGCAATTTCTTCATCATCTTTCGAGACATTGTCACGTCAGCCGCTATATTCTTTTCTTGTTCCTCCTTTTTCTTTTCTTTGATCTTTTGGATGCTTTTGAAGGTCGCTTTTTACATCTGATTTTCCGTTTCGTATCTCTCTCATCTCATATGCTTGAAGATTCCATGCAATCTATCCATGCTTATTGAGTTTAGATCCCGATCTTTCTTCTAGTGTTGATATCTTAGGCTGAAATCTCATAGGAAGAGATCTTAGTACCTTTTGAACAATTACAGATTCTTTGATTTCTTCTCTCAGTCCTATGATTACATTCATTGTTCCATCGACTCGTAAGAAATAGGCTGCTTACATCTTCATCTTCCCTTCATTTTTAGTTGTTCAAAATGACCTTTGTAGTTTGAAGCTTTGTCAGCTTTGACTTTGAATTTCTTCATAAATATTTCAATCTTGTCCCAAATCTCTTTATGCATTTTATAATGTGCAACTTTTATGAATATCATCAGATCAATCGGTGACCATTCAAAAGTTCATTTGGTTGGCTTTTGGAATTATTCTCACCGAAGTTTCACTACTTTTTCATTTTGTTGGGTGGAACTGCTGGTTCTATGTATCCATCTACAATTGATTGCCAAACTTAGAAATCCATGTGCATGTATATATGTCTTCATCCTTATGTCTAAAAGCATACTTTTATCCATCAAACTGGTATCTATTTTATATGAGTTGGTAATTTCCATGATCTACCTTCTTTCAACAGTTAAATCGGTTTCAAGGAACCTCGCTTCCGATACCAATTGTTGGACAAACCAAACACAATGAGAGGGGGGGTGAATAAATAATAAAGTAATTATAATCATTTTCTTCAAATGTTATATCAATGTAGAATTATTATCCAATAATGAGTAGTAATAAACAATCAAACACATACACAGTATACACCAGCCGTTGTTTTCGTGGAAACCTGTAAATCGGAGAAAACCATGAAATGATTTTTCTTATATGTCTTGAAGAATTCACATTCATTGTAAGCACCAAATTCATTTTTTTTCCAGCTACAACTAGAAGGAGGTTCCAACCCCTAGTTTCTAAGGCTACAAACTGGTTCAACTCCCAATTCTCTCGGCTATAACCGTATGAGGCTACAACCTCTAATGTTCTTCAGCCTAACCTGAAGGTGGCTACAACCACATGCTCTGGCGCCTATCCCACCTTGAAAGTAGCATGGGATGGAACCACTATCACACTATCACTCATGAGATATACTGTGTAAACCTCGTAATTCATGAACCATATGCATCAACCATGCATCAACCTCGCAGCCCCAACCTATAATCAACCTCAGACCATAAACAAGTGCATCTCCAACCATGCACCAACTTGTAATTAGCCTGTACCATAAACAAGTATATACTAGAAATATACCAATCATGTTTCAACTACTCATCAACTATGACTCATCAATATGTACCAACATCAACTATACACTCCCATGTATGTAAAGCAACTCATCAACTACTTGTCTCAACCATGTACCTCCAAGAGATGTACCACAACCAAAATCAATTATCATACAAATATGATTTGTAGATCTAGAATAGACCTAGTGTATATTATCACAATGTTTCCTGAAAACTTTCCTTAACTTTTAAAAACAAGAGACTAGCAAGCATTTTCATCAAACTTTTCTTTAGTCTCACATGCCTAGTTTTGGATTAGTCAACAACCCTAACTTGAAGTAATCATAACTTTGAACCTATAATGTATAAAGATATGAAAATGATACACAATGTTCTTTAGTGTGTTTTATGCAATTCATCCAAGTTTCACTACTTGTAACCTCTCAGAAAAGGATTTATAGCAAAAATGGCATACCTTGTTGAATTCTGGCTTATTCTAGAGAGAGACCTTGTAGTGTGTACCCCACACAAAATATTTGATGAATTGATATGAAAATATTGCAAAGAATAATAAAGAATGTACCCTAACCAATACATTTGGTCTCACTAAATTTGGATCTGTTATGAAGAAGTTATGACGTTTTTACCTGAAACATATGATTTTGACTAGTTTCAGGACTGACCACAAACCCTATTTTCCACGGAGTGTAACCCCCAAAATACAATGACCCACATGCTGAATTTTTTACCACAGATACTTGGATATGTTTTATCACTTTCATAGAAATTTCAAGATCTAAATCATTATAGAAAAAAATTTATAGCCAAAATAGTGAGAAGACCTATAAATAACATAACTTAGAAAGCACCATCAAAAGAATTTATCCTTCCTTGCATTTCGGCCTTCTTTTCTTCACTTTCCTCAGAATTTTCTCTTAGATATCATTTGTTTACCTTAGAAACCTATATATATTCAATATTCTCAAGTGGGATTCAAATGAGAGAGCTTTGCCTCTTATTTATACTCTCCAAGTAGCTTAAAAACATCTTCTAGGTCACTTGGCCCACTTTCCTTATTTTAGGGATGGGTCCACTTCTAATTTCTCCAATAAATTTATTATTGAAATAATTTAATTTGTATTCACTTTGAATTATAATACACTCATCACTTCACTTTATTATTTACCTTTT
>SNQJ01S0037299.1:71815-84295 GCA_010110895.2 Picea sitchensis
GTACACTAGTACAATCCACTGAATGTGAATAAATGAGTTGAGGTTGAACATTCGATGGAATCTCCCGATCAGGGGTCAATGATGAAAACCCACTATCGAAAATGAGGAAACCTGCCATTGAGGCATGCAAGTTCTAAGGTACCAAATAATTTCTAAGTCTTGTTTCTGGATAATGAGTTGGAGTCGATGGAACAAAACTTGTCACAGGAGGGCCTTGATGTATCCCCCATCAATGACACAAAATGAATAACAGATTTTGAAAGTGGAACAGAGTATGATGTAAGTTGAACTGGACATAGGGAAGGTCGACACGGAGAGAATGGACAACTGCAGATGGTCAACTCAATAGAGGTTTCGGATAAACTTCTCTTGAACATATGGATGACACGACCAATGATTTGGCAGCACTGACTCAGAGACGACTCAGTATATGACCTTGTAGCAAGTCGAATGAGAGACAAATAGATTTCCCAAACCGGCTTCAGATAATGAATAAGGGGGGTGTCATGTTCAAGAACGACACTTACTGCCAATAATACGAATACGAAAACACATCCCTTTCCCAAATTTCCCCCACCATTTCTGGTGAGTACCTCTTTATTTTTACACAAGCTTGAGGAGGATAACATATGCTTGTTGATGTAAGCTCATCCTCCAGACAAGTCCCTCGGAGTATGTTTAACAAACCCTAGGAAGGACTGGTTCAATCCCATTATGGGTCTTTCGATGTTTGTTTAACGAGTCCAAAGATAGAAAACTCGAAGGTTTTTCATGATTATAGAGTCTGGAAAAACACTTAAAAGAGAACTCTCTTAGTTCCTTTTTCGTAAAATAGTCTGATGAGACCAAAAAAGAGATAAATTATAAACCAACAGACGCTTTATTCAAATACTTTAACAAGCATGAAAATAGCAAGGTCGCTCGGCGATCTTTTCATGTTTAGAGAGTCTGAAAAGAGCTTAAAGAGGACTCTAGGGGGTTCCTTTTTCGTATAACCTTGTTGAGCCCGAAAAAGTAATAAAAGTGTGGTTGATCACGTTCTCATGTATTTTCGAGCATGAGAATAGACAAAGACCAAGTTCAAGGTTTTGTGCAAAAACCATAAAAAACAATCCAAAGACGCGACAAAAAATAGAAAAAATATTTGTATCCCTGTGTATGAACATTGAAGTTGTTATGTCTACAAAATTCGCACTCATAAGGGTATTAGGCATTAGGTTTAATAAATAAAACAATTATAAAAACCAATAAAAAATGGTGAAAGTAAATATAAGTGGGTAAAAGTTCTTTTTACCATAGTCATTGTAACTTTGCCAATATTTTAGCCCAAAACCCCTCTTTTGCCCTTGAATTTCAACGCTCGATTGCGGAAGGTACGAGCATCCATTCGACGAACTGTCTTCGACAGTGAGGTAAGCTCCTTGTCTTCTATCTTTTCATGGTTCAATTTTTAATTTTCATTGGTAAATTCAAGATTTTGAGCTTGTTTTAGAGCTCAAATTTGCGCTCAGCCATTCTTGCAGGCTAGCCACACGGGACCTGTGAGAATGCATCATTCTCGCAGGTGGCCCCAAAGGCACCTGTGAGAACCTCGCACTGTGCCAAAGGGGAACCTACGAGAACCACAAAGTGAAAATTTTCTTTAATGTTTGCACAATGAAAAATGTACCATGTGTTGAAGAGAGTTGCTGACCTTCTTCTTATGTGTCTTATGCAGGCATTTGGCTATCACCATGGTTCTGGAATGGCATGAAAGAGATCATGAAGAAGATGATGCTATTGCCTAGAATAAACCGGGCACCGTTGCCTCTTTGCGAGACTATGGTCTCCTGAAATTCTTTCGGATCCCGGGCATGAGGGCCCAAGTTAGACTGTTGGAGTACCTCATTCATATGTGGGACATGGACCAACAAGTATTCCACGTAGGGGTCCACACATTGTCCTTGGATATCGAGGACATTTACTTCTTGACAGGACTGTCATGGCATGAGTACCATGTTAGTTTGACTGGTAGCCGAGGTGGTGGGCTGCCTATGAGTGAATACTGCCATTTGTACTGTGTTCCAGAGGCGGAAAGGAGCAAGGGAAAAGTGGCCATTTGGGGGGTGCAGGATTTGACCCTTCACACTATTTTGTTCACCATTGCTCATATGGCTAGGAGAACTGCTCCACACATGGCTCTCTAGAGCTACTTTCAGTATGCCATAGAGTGTACTGAGACTTAGGTCTTTAACTGGGCAGACGATGTCCTTCGTAGTGTGAAAAGGCAGTTGACCAAATGCAGGAGAGGTGACCTGAAGCAATTCAGGTACAGGTCATTGTTGGTGTCCTTCTTTCTTGAGAGGGTTCCCTTGCTAAGGTTGCAGGTTGAGTGGGGTTTACTAGCTCCAAAGGATCCGAGAATGCTGAGGTGGTGTAACCTCATGGCTAGGCATGTAGCTGGACCAATCATCAAATACAATGATTCCTTCTTCAACTGGTTGCGACCACAGACGCTGATGGTCGATGATTATGCCTATGCCAGGTTGGACTTCCGAGGATATCTGGACTTGGCCCTACCTGAGGGCGCTCAGTGGGGATATCTCGATAATAAGTACACATTTTTTACTTTTTAAATGTTTTTGTGAATTTTATTATATGCAAATGTTTTTATGTTTGTCCAAGGTCTAATTACAAAATTCTTTTTTGATGACACAGACGTAGGGTATTATCGACCTCCAGGTACATCTCCTATTCAGCGACGAGGAGAGGTGGCTCCAGTTCCATGATGGGATGCTGAAGATTATGAAGCAGTGGAAAAAAACTTAGAGGGTTTGATTGCAGACAGTCCAGACATGCCTCTTGGAGAGGTTCCATGACATTATCAGCGTCATGCAATGGGGGTGTTAGAGTTTGTTGGCCGACTACTTCATAGGGTTTCCTGGGCAGTCGTGTGTTACTGTGAACGTCATCCATGACGTCACTTTGTAGAAGCTATGAGCTTCATATTTTGAAATTTTGGTCCTCAGACAGAACTTTTTTGTAAAAAAAAATTTGATCGTTATATATACATATGGCTTCTATCGGCTTATCTTGTGTTGTGTGATACTTGTGATGTGATTGATTTATAAATGACCCAAATGTCTGTCTAATGCATAGTTAGCCAATGCATCAGTTAACGTATTTAGACATCTAGGAATGTGTTGATACTCAATATAATCAAAATAATGTTCCAAGAGGCGAATTCACAAATACACCCGTAACAAAGTAGGACTTCAAATAGCATAGACATTACTTAACTATAGTACGACAAGCTGCGAATCGAGTCACACAACCAAGTGATGGATACTGAGCGAGATAGAATCAATCAACAATTTGATAATGGTGCTATACTCTGCAATATTGTTGGTCGCACGGCCGAGGCACACACCTCGTAGAGTGATAAGTTCGTTTGTACGGGCGTAAATTTCCCACACAACAGAAGTGAGGTTCTGAGTACTACAGCTAGCACCATCAGCGAAGCCAATGTGGGGTAGGGAAGACTCTAACATATGGAAATCAAACACAACGTCACATAAGGGCAGAGACCAGATAACGACAAAAGAAAACTACAGTAACACACAAGAAGTATGATACAATAAAAGACAAGTACTCGTGCACAGGTGATCTTATGGATAGTACTTCTTTAAGAACAACCCATTTCTGGGTACTCAAAGGGATACCATCGTAATCTACTAACTCGTAAGCTCCTTTCTCCAAAACTCGTCTAATGATATAAAGACCTCGCCACATGGCTTCGAATTTTCCAGCTCCTAGCATATCTCGATCTTGTTCGTAGAGGAGAACCAGATCTCCTTCGGAGAAAACACGAGGCTTGACATGTTTGTCGTATTGGGCCTTGACACGTTTCTTTTGGGCTTCTATGACTAGGGTGGCATCGTGTCAAGTTTCGTCTAATCGCATGAGATACAACAGACATTCTTCCTTGGCAGAAGTGTTTGGTAGGATTTCGAAGGCTAGTTTTAAAGAGGGTATCTCACATTCAATCGGGAGAATGGCTTCTAAACCATAGACTAACCGGAAAGGTGTAAACCCAGTAGTGGACTCAACGGACGTTCGGTAAGCCCACAACGCTGAAAATAACATTGTGTGCCAACTTGTTTTGTGAATCCCCATCATTCGTTGAAGCATGGTTATGAGAACTTTGTTAATCGCTTCGACTTGGCCATTGGCTTGTGGGTAATAGGGCGTTGAGTTTTCATGGTGAAGACCCAACTTTTCAATGAGTTCAGACATCATGAAGTTTCTAAAGTGGCTACCGTGATTAGTGACAATAGCCTTTGGAACACCAAAATGAGCTATGATGTGATTGAAAATGAATAATGCTATGGTCTTTCCAGTATTGTCAAATGTCAGCATTGCCTCGACCCATTTCATAAAATAATCTACGGCTACAATAATGTATCCATGCCCCCCGGCCAAGTGGGGGTGACATGTCATGAAATCGATGCCCCATTTCTCAAAGGGACCAATGGAGACCATAGGGTGAAGAGGAGCGGGATGTGACCATATCTTATGATTATAGGTCTGGCAAGCGTGGCATTTTTGGATGGCGATTATGCAATCGTTAAATAAAGAAGGCCAAAAATACCATGCTCGTAAGATCTTCTGGGCAGTAGCATACCCGAACATATGACCACCACAGGCTCCAGAATGGCAATCATTTAAGGCTTTCTCGGCTTCGTCGAACATAAGGTAGCAGCGTTGAAAAACTGAGTCAATCCCACGACGATAGAGAGTATCCCCGAGGATAATATATTGACGGGATTGGTAGTGTATTCAACGTCAGTCAGTACTAGACAAATTGGGTCGGAAAGTCTGGGTTTGGAAATATATGATGATATCATCGTACAAAAGATCATAGGAACTAATTAGGAAAAGGGATTCATCAGGTAATGAATCGGCTGCTACATTTTTCCGTTTCAAAGTAGGGAAAGTCGCATACCAACTTGGCAAACACTAAGGACTTCTTGGACTTGGCTCGTTTGAATTCCAAGTCAAACTTCTAGAGTATCATGATCCATTTGGAGTATTTTCCCCCTAGCAATTGACGTGTGAGAATGTGTTGCATAGGGTTGTAGTTAGAAATGACCGTAGTCTTGTGAGAGAGGATATAGTGCCGGAAACGTTGAACTGCTTGGACGGCTGCCAAGGCCAGTTTTTCGACATGTAAATACTTGGTTTCGGTAGGCATTAGACTTCGACTCAAGTAATAGATAACATGTTCGTCATGAGAATCATCCTCTTGGATGAGAACCATAACAATGGTGTAATCCAAGGCTGTGAGGTAGAGGAAATAATCGCGACTGTAATCAGGGGGGAAGAGAAGTAGAGCATGTGTCAGGGACAGTTTCAAAGCTTCGAAGGCTTTGTTTGCAATGGTATCCCATACAAACTCAGACCTCTTTTTGAGGAGTCGTGTAAATCGATGAGTTATCTTGGCGTAGTTCGGGATGAAACGACGAAGAAAGTGTGCTTTCCCTTGCAAACTTTGTAACTGGAAAAGTGTAGAAGGAGGAGGGAGATTAAGAATCACCTCAACCTTTAAAGGATCTACCCTGATCCCTTGATGTGAAACAATAAAGCCTAGAAGTCAGCCGGATTCTACGCAAAAAAAGCATTTGTGAGGATTCAAGTGTATATGGTAAAACCGACAACGGATGAAAATGGCTCGGAGGTGGATTGGATGATCGACTCGGTGCATGGAATGAGTGGGTAAGTCATCAAGATATGGTTGCACGATGTCCTTGATATCATGGAAGGCGTAAGACATAGCGCATTGAAAAGTTGCGCCAGCTTTCTTGAGACCGAAAGGAAGTTTCCGATAGGCGAAAGTGCCCCAAGGACAAATGAAAGCGGTTTTGTGTTGATCCTTGGGAACAATATTGATTTGATTATATCCGAAGAAACCATCCATCAGAGAGAAGATTTTGCTTCTAGCGCAATCGTCGACAATCTGATCGACGAAGGGGGTAGGAAAGTTGTTCTTAGGACAAGCTTTGTTAATATCCCTATAATAAACGCATACATGGATTGTGCCTTGTTTCTTGTCGATCGGGACAAGAATGGAAACCTAGTCAGTAAGGGCCACCGGGTAAATAAAGCCGGCTTTGAGAGGTTTCTCGACTTAAATCTTAATAGCAGCCGCTTTACGTGGGTGAACTGGATGAAGGCATTGCCGGACAGGTTTAGCATCTAGGTATGTCTTGATCTCATGTATCACAATGTCGGGGTCGATACCTAACATTTCTTCGTAGGTCCGGGTGAAGACGTCAGGAAATTCTTTGAAAAGTGACTTGTAGGTGATGATTTCATCAGGGGAACACGAAGCTCTGATATGCACATTTTCGACAATTCCAGGTTTGATGGATATGTTGAGGGGAATAGTGGGTGAGATATTTCTTAAGTTCCCTTCGTAAAACACATCGTGTGTGGACTCGGGAATGGTTGAAATGACGACAACGGTCAATGGGGTCGATATCCGTTGGTAGCTCTCGATGGTTTGTTGTTCCAGGAAGAGGATGGAATGGTGATGGCCATCATCCCAGGGGGTGTCTTCCATGACAGACATAATCATCTCCTCCATGGGAAAAATGATGCGGAAAGGATCTAGAGATAAATGACCAAGAGAGGGGGTAGAAGGGGTTGCCAATTGAATGGCCTGATAGGCGGATTCGACCGGACTTAAAGGCATTGCGTTGTCGTAACGAAGATGATCGTTGGGGTTGGGTACCATCCATGGGTCATGAGACGTAGGGGTTCCGTGAACCGAGGTGGAGATCATGTTAATTGAGGCGACAGATGAGTGTGGAACATCGGGTGGTGGAATGGGGAAAGTACCCATTAACAAAGATTCTTTGAGAAGACCTACACCAACGTTCTCGTAACCGAGGGGGGTTTGGCGATAAACGATATGTTGCTAGTATGCGTATCTAAGTTAAAGAAGGCTAATTGGTCGACGATAATGACCTTTCCTTGATGTGGGAAATGTACAACACAAAAAAGAGTCGACACAATGACGCACATGGAATCAATCCAGCTACGGCCAAGCAGAAGATTGTAATCGAGAGGAGCGTCAAAGACTTCCACTTTGAATTGGACCGTTTTTCCTTCTAGCATGATTAGCAATGAAGGAAGGACACCGTAAGGCTTAAAACCGAATCCATTGAAGGCTTTGAGTGTGTTATGGGATTCAGTCAAAGAGGGAGATCCGGTGGCTTTCCAGTAGGTAACAGACATGACACACGTCGAGGCACCCTCATCGATAACAGTTATACAAATGTTTTTGTCGGAGACAATCACTTGGATTTGGAATGCGAGTTGAGGGGGTAACCTTGGAATGTGATCTTCCAAGTAAAAAATTATTAAATTTGTGTCCGTCGGGTCGATTCCACTGATAGCTTTTAACAGTGCCTTCCGTTGTGTGGAACAACTTTGAAGGACTTTGAGGGCTGACATCGCAGAAGGTGCTTGGGCCAGATCTTCAACAATGTTGTAGTTCTGGGCAGCACGAGCATGAGGATTGAAAGTCGATTTCTGAATGACGCCCTTCGGAGGGGGTTGAAGAATTGTGTCAAGGCTCAGTCATTCGAGATGAAGAGGACCATTGGTAGGTGGAGTCGCGGGAGATGGTTGGACCAATGAAGGCATCGTATCATCAACCTTCTCTTTAGAGGGAGAATAATCTTTGGCTTGAGTGGTAAGTGTGATTCCATTCTTCTTTGAATCGCCAGTACACATTAATACATAGGACGTAGTAGAAGGGGAGGGTTGGTCATGAATGACCAATTGGGCCTGTTGTTAATAGGGGAAGGGTTGGGACAAAACGGTCGGAGTGGGTGGTTTCGGGGCTCCTTGAAGGAACTTAGTAACCTCAGAGCGTCGTGGACAATCCTTTGTGTAGTGATCATCACCACAGATAAGAGAAGGGTAGTGAGGTTTGCGCGTATCCCTATCGTCAACAGGTGGAGTTTTGGTTTTCTCTGCTTGCGAAATATTTTTTTCCTCCTTATTCTTACCCTTTCCCTTTCTGGATTTGTTTTTACCGGCTGGGGTAGATTGAACTACATTCACCTCAGAAGTCTTGCCGGTGGGAGGGGTAGGAGACGGAGCATTTTGAACATTAGAAGAGGTGGGTTTGGGGTTGTTGCTCGAGGCGGAATTTGGTTGGGCATGGAAAGTGCCAATCACACCGTTGGCTGCATGAGAGGCGGCTGGAGTAGTTGAAGTGGCGGAAGTGGAAGGACGAGGTGCATCATGGAGTAAGTCGTAAAGAGTACCCATTTGTGAGTAAACGAGGTCAAGGTATTGAGCACGACTTATGGCTTGTTCTTCCGTGACAACTCCACCCATGGTGATGTCACGACTGATGTCATTCACAAATGATTTTGTGAACCACTTTGCCAGTAACTGATCAGGAAGTTTGAGTTTGATGAGACATCGTCTCTGTCGCCACTCATGAATGTGATCGGATATATGAGTGGCTTTGTTTTGTTTGAAAGAACTCAAAATCTCGGTCCCCATTTCATAACGAATCAGTAACTAGTAGTGGGTGAGGAAAGCCATAGCTAGGGTATTGAAGTCAGTGAAGAAACCTCATGGTAATTCTATATACCACTTCGTGGCAGAACCTATGAGAGTTCTTTGAAAAAGATGCAAACGTATAGAGTCATCCATCAAGGAGTTGGATGAGCACCAGAGGTAAAAAGTCATGATGTGATTGTTCGGGTCCTCTCCCGATTTTCCATCGAATTTAGGGATGTCATATGGTAGCTTGGCTGGTATAGCGGGCCATTGGGGAGAGTGGCGGATTGGATCATTTAAAATCCTTGACAGATCCGTGAGGTCCAAAGTGGCCAAGAAGGGTAACTGTATATTCACATGTGGGTACTAGTGGCTTTGGGGAGGGAGTCCCATCAGTAAACCAGTGGGACCATAAGCAGTCCGCATATAGTGCGAAGACCCAGGAATATTCGGGGTTGTTGTAGAGGAAAGTAGCCCATGGGATTGTATCCTTGAACAGGGACGTGAGTTTGAGCATTCGAGCCTCAAATTGGATTGGATGTACCTGGATATGGTTGGCCTATACTGGGGGGTATAATGGATGTATCTGGAAGCTGTTTCCCCCCAGTCGATTGAGGATTATGTTGTATCAGATGGTTCCAATACTGGGCCAAGGATGGAGGTATGTTTTGTCCATAGGGCGGGGTCGATGGGGGTTGTCCTCCCATCGGGGATTGAGTTCCAATTGGGGGTTGTGCTCCAATTGGGATTTGTGTTCCAATAGGAATTTTCCCTACAAGGGGGGTTGAGTCAAACCTCCTTGGTGAAATTGTCCACCAACAGGAATCTGGTAATTTGGTGTGAACGATGGAATAGTGCCACTAGGATTAGTGCCACCGATAGAGGACGAAAAAGGTCCTCCAAAAGGGGGTTGAGGAAGTGTCAGAATGAAGCTGGGAGGAGAGTGTTCAGAAGAAGAGGGGCCGCTAGGAGTTCCAGATGGGGTTTGCGTAGGAGTGGGAATAGAAGCATTCAACGCACGGTATCCTGGTGGAAGCGTTGGGGTGACACTGGGCGAGAGCGGTGTGCCAATAGGGGCTTGACTAGCCACTGTAATCCCAGTGTGAATACTCATAGTATCTATGTAATGGACCATTTCTAAAGGGATTGTCAAGATGTGGTCAGCTCACATAGCTTCTGTACCAAGAAAATAAGCAGTAGTAAAAGGTACTGCGTCTGGGTCAGAGGTTTTGGGGAACGCAGGTGAGACAGTGATTTCAATGCCTGACCCTAAACCAAAGAGATCCCGTCTAAAAATGCCAGAAGACCAAAAAGGATCTTGGCCTTTTGGTCCCAGAAAAGGTCCAGTCGGTGATCCAGAAGACGCAACAACTAAATCTCCGGAAGAATTCACTCGCATAATACGTCTCTCAAAATCAGGGTGAAGTCGAAAGTTTTTTGGAAGGAGATAAATGCCACTTTTCTCAGGAGAAAGTTCTTGTTGGGAGCTTGAGTACACTATTTCCAATACATCACCAAGATGACCAAAATCATGTGTAACATGCATAGGCCTAAATTTTGAAATTTTTTGAAAAATACGATAGGCCTAAATGCTAAATGTGCATGATTTAGTTTTGCATCCTTTGTTCATAGTTTGAAGGTATCAGGTTGTGTTTCACAAGGAATTTATATCTTAGATAAGTCAAATACTTGCAAAGAAATATAAATACGGTGACTGCTTCTATAGTACTTAGAGCACATCATGAAGGTACATTCAGATAATGTAATACTACACAAAATTGAGGGAGCTTAAACATTTCTTTATCCAAATATAATTTATTTGGACAAACTTTCTTAATTGAATCATTATACTATGATATTTATTTTTGTTTATAGAGCTCAAAGTAGATGGAAAGTGACAATATGCAAGCAATAACAAGCTAGATGTGAAAAGTTTGTCAATGACAATTAAATTTGGAAATATAAGATATGAATATAGGGGGCACACAATCAACACACATTGTTGTTTGTGTGTGCCTGTAAAATATTCAAAAGATTGGTATGTATTAATGCCTTGTGATCATAGTTATAATTGTGTATGTTTATAAATAAATGTTGGGATATATTCATTGTTGATTGTGTGGACCTGTAAAATTTTCAAAAGACTGGTATGTATTAATGCCTTGTGATCATAGCTATAATTGTGTATGTTTATAAAATAAATGTTCGAATATATTGTGAATGTATTCTTGCAAGAAAAGTCAAAGAAAAAAATGATATGACCGAGATACTTTATGACAGTAAGGCCAAGAAAAATGGTGTCAATTTATTGTGATGCTATTTTTTCTACAAGATATCATATGCTTATTTATGCCATGAAATAGTAAAAGAAGACAATAAGGTATGTAAAAGAATAAAGGTAGGTGTTTTCGTATATGCGCATACGGAAGTGGTCAACTTCTGTATATGCGCATATACGAAAGCCGACCATTTCCGTATATGCGCATATATGGAAGCCGATTGCTTCCGTATATCCGCATATGCGAAAGATGATCATTTCCCTATATGCGCATATACGGAAGCTGACCATTTCCATATATGAGCATATACAGAAGTGGTCAACTTCTGTATATGCACATATATGACTTATATATGAAAGTTGAATATACAAAAGTTGACCACTTCCATATATGCACATATACGGAAGTGGTCAACTTCTGTATATGTGCATATACAACACATATACAAAAGTTGACCACTTCCATATATGCGCATTTACGGAAATGGTCGACTTCCGTATATGCGCATATACGAAAGTGGTCAAATTTTGTATATGCACATATACAGAAATGGTCGACTACCGTATATAAGCGTATACAAAAGCGGTCAACTTCCATATATGTGCATATATGGAAATGGTCGGATTTTGTATATGTGCATATATATAGAAATGGTCAACTTCCATATATGCACATATACGGAAATGGTCGGCTTCCGTATATGCGCATATATGAATGTGGTCAGCTTTCGTATATGCACATATACGAAAGCTAACCATTTTCGTATATGCGCATATACATAAGTGGTCAAATTCCATATATAAACATATATGGAAGTGGTCAACTTTCCTATATGTGTCATATATGCACATATACGGAAGTTGACCACTTCCATATATGTGCATATATGAAAGTTGACCACTTCTGTATATGTGCATATATGGAAGTGGTCAGCTTCTATATATGTGCGTAAACGGAAGCCAACCATTTTCGCATATGTGTTTATACGGAAGTGGTCGACATCTGTATATGCGCATATATGGAAGTTTTTAGCTTCTGTATATGTGCATATACGAAGTGGTCAACTTCTATATATGTGCATATACGAAAGTTGACCACTTTTATATATGTGCATATACAAAAGCTAACCATTTATGTATATGCGAATATACAGAAGTGGTATATGGAAGTCAACCACTTCCCTATATGTGCATATACAGAAGCCGACCACTTGCATATATGATTGTGGTCGGCTTCCATGTATGCACATATATGAAAGCCGACCATTTTTTGTATATGCACATATACGAAAGTGGTCAGCTTCCGTATATGTGCATATACGTAAGTGGTCAACTTTCGTATATGTGTCGTATATGCACATATATGGAAGCTTACCACTTTTGTATATGCGCATATACAGAAGTTGACCACTTCCATATGTGTGCATATATGGAAGTGGTCAACTTATGTATATGTGTCATATATGTGCATATACAGAAGTGGTCAACTTCCATATTTGTGTGTAAATGGAAGCCGAACATTTTTTTATATGTGCTTATACGAAAGTGGTCGGCTTTCGTATATGCGCATATACGGAAGTGGTCAGCTTCTGTATATTCTCCAAAATATTCTCGAAATACTTGACCCTCCTACGTTCTTC
>SNQJ01S0037300.1:3801-28054 GCA_010110895.2 Picea sitchensis
CCACCCCAAGGCAAGGAATCCTAGGCTAGGCTGAGGTTACAGGGAAGATAGCACATACACAACCACCAGGAAGAAATATCTCCCAGGAATCTCCCTTGCTCACTGCCCACAGACCCTCATTCCCCACATGCCTGTTCCACCCCAGGAGAGTGCATCTTCTCTGTCACTTAGACAGTCCTTCGGTTGCCAGTCTCCCTTACCTTGGGTTACAGGAACAGACCGGACTAGAAGTCTTCGGGCTCTATGGCAGCTACAGGGTTCCTTCCAGTAGCTCTCTCCTTCCTATGTGCACTCTCTCACCTGGAGGAGTTGCTCACAGGTCAACAGGCCTCACACAGTCCAATATTGCGTGGTCACAACAACCCACGGGGAAAACAGACACAGGCTTCCCCAAACCAGTTCAGCAATCACAAGATGATCTCAAGGTGATGGTTCTGGAAATGCGTGACAACAATCCACGCAGGAAATTACACAGATTCCCTGGTTCGAACGGGTAAAGAGTCAACTGGCTTTTCAGACGGACGCAATCTTCTCGGCTCCCAGAACAGAGGGCGTACCCATATTTTTTGCAGCACCAACACAGGCTTTACGGCTTCAGAGATGAACCAGGGTATTCTGGCAGAGGTCGTGCTGCTCTCCCGCTCAGAGGTTCGGGTTCGAATGGAGAGAAGATTCCCCTCACGGCTTACTTCCTCTGTTTTATTTGGATGCACCAGGGTTGACACTTGTCACCCTGGGAACTGCATGCATACCACAGCGTACATCCCCCTTTCACGTTCCCTCCCTTGCCAGGAACTTAGGATAAACTGAAATGCACATGTCTCTTTTAAAATAATATTAAAATATTATTTCCTAGGCTTAAGCCCCTAAGATTAGCCCCTAGGCTCATCACTCAGCCCCTTTCCCACCTTCCAGCCCCTAATCCCTTGCCCACTCTGTGGACGCTCGGTCCCCCATCACTCATTCATCGTGGTCGGTCTGCACCTGGCGGGTGTTTATATTTTATTGATGTGTTGCATACATATAGATACAAAATCCAGGCCCTTGGCCTTCAACCCTTAGGCTCTCTAGCCTAATCAAACACATAAACCTACTGGCTTATACAAAACTCGGCTCACCAGCCTATAACACATATTTACAATCTCTTTCAGATCATGGTTTACATCGGGGCTCGGCCTTGGGGACACTACAATTCTTCACATGTTGGGGATGAAGATAATAATATAGAGGTGGGTATGGATGATTTCTTATAAGATACCCATGCCATGGAGGGAATGTTGTTACATGCATTGTAGTAAGATGAGATAGGGGACGATGCTCATATTGTCGATACCTTCTTCAAAAGCCTAAAATCTACTTCCACCACCCCTCTCTCTAGACATGGGTCAAGTTCTACCCAAATAACAACAATGTTATTGTAAAAGTTAAAATCAATGTATGGTATGTCAAATGCGCATTTCTCAACACTACTATGATAACTCACCATTAATTCCTCTATATTTTAACAAATCTTGTCACTTAATCATCAATGAAAATGGATTTCATGCATGATTGATGATAATGTACATTTCTATTTCCCACTAATTGCAGGTTACTCAAAAATAAGGTAGTTCCAAGTGATAATGTCCTCCTTGATATCTATCAAGAGGTAAAGTGATTGCTGAAAAAGTTGGGTGTTGAGTATGTGTCATATCACACTTGTCTGAATGATTGTATTCTATACATAGGTAAATACGCAGACAAAGAGATATATCTAGAATGTGGGCATGACAGGTACCATAAATCAAAAAATAAGGGCAAGGCACATGGTCCTCCTCATAATATATTAAGGCGCATGCATATAATCCAAAGGATTCAAAGAATCTTTTTTTGCAAAGAATTAGCCATGTTGTAGGGGTGGCATACTTACACAAAAGTGATCCAAGAGTTATGTAGATGAATTATGAAGCTTTTCATTGAGCATATCCATGGATGGAGTTAACTCGTATTCCCTCCAAAACACCAATAATTTTGTTTTTTTTCTAGTGGTAGTGATAAATATCAATATCCCCCCATGGTTTTCTATGAAGAATGAATGTCTTATGTTGGCTCATATAGTCCCTAGTAGAAGACAAGTAACAAAATGGATGTTTTCCTCCAACCATTGATCAATGAATTCAAGAAATTATGGGAAGGGATACATGCATACAATGTATCAAGTCCATCATGATAGAGAGGTCTTTTACGTTGTATGGCATATGTGCATACACTATGCATGATTAACTAGGACTAGGAGTTTGTTCCAATAAGACGTTGATTGATTTTCTTATATCAGTAGCATTATTTGACGTACTTAATTTGGTTCAACTGTCTTGTTTGGTGCTAACATGTTTCATATAGAATAACATTGCATGTATTGTAACAAAGAGGTATCGTGGATGTAGATATTGTGGACCTTCTATAAAGTGTAGGTGGTCCAACCACCTATGAAATGCCGATGTACAACTACTTGTTGGTATTCCTTCTATAAGACCACCCTTGTAGAAGAGAAGTATATTCTTTCAATGTTAAACCAAAGATAACCCAAGACTAAAATATTATCACTGATAGATTGTCTTAGGGCATATGACACAGAGAAGGAAAACGAAACTTCAGAATCGTTCGATTCAAATGGGGAAACTATGTTCAAAGATATTGAATTTTTTAACACCTATATTGAGAAAATGTCCATTGGGATGAAAAGGATATTTATACTTTATGAGCTTCCATATTGGGAGCATCTTAAAATTTCCCGCTTACTAGATCCCATGCACATATTCAAAAATGTTTAATCTTATTTATAGAGGCACATATCATTGGAAAAAATTGACATGTTGGGTGTTAGGAGAGATCATATTTCTTCAAATACTAGAAAGAAACATTGGCCAAGAAAAGAAAGTAGAGGAGATATTGACCCCTCTTGGTCTTTTAAAGAAGGTGATGTCCCATGGATTTTGAAAAAAGATTATCTTTCTCTAGTGAAGGATTTTATATTAGGTGTGAAGGACTCTTCTTTATATGGATCAATGCTTCAATGTTACTTCACCATAGAACAACATTTGTTACGGTTGAAATCACATGACCATGTGAACCTTTTAAGGGTATGTATGTCAACTATATGCTTCTTTTTATATGGTGTAGGTTATAATATGGTATGAACTCTTAGTTTTATGCCAATTAATTTTGTATGTATTTATTTTGTAGTGTTGTTATCCTTTTCTCGTCCATGGTTATGTGAACCATGACTTCCTCTAGGACCTACAACATGTTATATCTAGATTATCTGCAATTGTACATAGGATTACATCAAAAGATATTCATATGTCTAGCATTCCACGGTGACATCAAGAGATATTCTAGATTGTTTGTATGTTTGAGAAAGAACTGACCACGAGTTCATGGACTTGAAAGTCCATGTTCTAATTCACCTAGCTGATGAGGTTGAATTAGCCAAGGTGTATCATTTTATTGGATGTTCTTCTTAGAGAGGTACATCAAAATTTTGAAGGGGTTTGTTCAACAAAGGGAAAAATATGAGGTGTCTATTGTGAAGGGGTACATAGTATACAAGTTGTTCTATTATGCTAGTGAGTTATTGAAACAAATCAAAAACACACTAGGCACAATGGTTTGGGATGAACAATCGTATGATGACAAAAGAGAAGGGAGATACTTCAAACAAATGAAAAAAGGCATATGCTAAAAATTAATTCACTTATCTTATGTCAAAATTTTATAGAGGAAATGTTTGCACTTAAATTAATAATATATATTTGATCTCATACTATTTTTTTTGTATTTCTTGAATACATAAATGAATTCATAGTTGATGTTATAAATAAATTTGTTATTTACAACGTGGAGGCAAAGAAACCATGGGTCATATTGTATGAAGAGTAGAAGGAAATGGGATAGTGGCAGGAAAGAATTTATACTGTTGAATGGTATAAGCATGCATTATGTCGATCATTTAAAATAAAATATATTAGTGATATATCCCAATAGTTGGGTGGTTGACCAGATTAGAGAGAAATCAAAAAACAAGGGGAAGGCACTTGGTCCTCCTCACAATATATTGAGACACACACCTATAATCCCAAGGATTCAAAGGCTCTTTCATTACAAAGAATTAGTCGTGTTGCAGAGGTGGCATGTCTCACCTAGAAGTGAGTCAGGAGTTATGTGAATCCCAGCGGATTCAGTAGCCATGAAGCTTATAGAGGATACATGGATCAATAAATTCAAAGAAGAAGAATGAATCCTTCAATTGAGCATAGCCATGGATGGATTTAACCTATATTCCCTCCAAAACACCAACTTTTATGTTTGGCTAGTGGTAGTGATCAGTAAAAATATCCCTCCATGGTTGTCTGTGAAGAATGAGCATCTTATGTTAGCTCGTATAGTCCTTGGTAGAAGACAAGTGAAGAGAATGAATGTCTACCTCCAACCATTGATCTATGAATTAAAGCAATTATGGGAAGGGATGTCGCATGCATATGATGTATCAAGACACATCATGACAAAGAGGTATTTTACACTATATGGCATATGTTCATACACCACACACGATTATTCGGGAGTAGGAATTTGTTCTAGTAAGCATGTTGATTGATTTGTTTAACATTATTTGACATACTTAATTTAGTGAAACTATCTTATTTGGAAATAATGTGTTTCATTTATAATAAAATCATAGGTCTTGTAACAAAGAGGCATCATGAATGTAAATGTTGTGGACCTTATATAAAGACTAGGTGGTCCAACCACCTATGAAATCCAGCGTACAACTACTCAAGGGTATTCCTTCTAGAAGTCCACCCTTATACAAGAGTAGCATTTGCTTGAATGGTAAACCAAAGAGAACCCGAAGACCTAAAATATTGTCACCAACATATTGGTTGGGCATATGACATAGAGAAGAGGGAGGAAATATCAAAACTTTTGATTCAAATGGGGAAATGTATGTTCAAAGACACTGAATTTTCAACACTTATGTTTAAAAAATAACTATTGGGATGAAAATGAAATTTGTATTTTATGGTCTTTCATATTGGGAGCATTTTAAGATCTCCCGCTTACTAGCCTACTAGGAGAATTTTGAGGTCTAAAATGGGTCTCCTAAAAGATATAATGAAATATTGTAGGTTAGTCATTTTATGGAGGAGATATATTTACAACTCATTTTTTACATTGCAATCCATGTAACTATGGTTAAGTTAAATTGAAAAGTTTTCTAAAAGTAAAAGTAATAAAAAAAAAGTATATTCATGTGATTAAAAGGAAAAAATGTAACTATGAATAAAAGTGAGCTTTTCAAAAAAGATCATTGTCCTTAATCAACTAATACAACTAATACATGTGTACTTAATCTTTGAACTAATTGAAATAAAATATAAATTCATGAATTCTTAATTATATAATATATTATTATTTAAAATCTAAATCACTTAAATCATATAGTAATATATAATTAATATACTATATAAAATCTAATACATAATATGGTAAATATAATATATTATATTATGTATTAGTTTTGGATTACATGTGTACTTGATTTGATTTATAATATAAAAAGGAAGTGATATAATATAACGTAACTATATAAAAATGAGATAATATAATATACATTATGTAAAATTTATTAGCCTACATGATATAATATATCCGTAATACATAATATATAATATAACACTAATACATTTTACATGGACGTAAGTTGAATTATATTTCAATTTTCTTTTTGAAAAAAAGTTAAATTATATTTAAAATTAAAAAATATATGTGATACATAGCATACCATATAACATTAACATTAATATGGAATACATGGAATAATAATAATGCCTAATAAATGTACATAGACGTGAGTTGATTTATATTTAAAATTATGTAGAATTTATTAACCTATATTTTTCCAAATGAAAATTAGCTCAAAATTATATTTAGATATATTTTTTTTACATTCTTGCATTCTTGATCATAAAACTCAGTCATAGACTGATAATAAGCTTTGTTCGAAATACAGTCATATTATAAAAAAGATCATAACAAACTCCTAAAACTGAAACCCCAAAAATTGTTATGCCAAGCTCAAAAAACATACAAAAAATAGTACTAATACTATTTCCTATCACCCAAACTGTTGGATTCAGAAAAGATACAAATGTTTCATTGTTGGCGTTCCTCCTGGTTCCCATTGGTAGTAAGATATATTTCCTTCTGGATCAGTAAGAGCAGATTTTGAAAGTTGATCTGCTACTTTGTTGAATTCTCTATAGACATGGTGAAAACTGGTGGCCTGGAAGTCCTTTAAAAGATCTTGAATTCTCCTCTTCCATCCTTCTATCGAACACACCTGCAAATTGGCTTTTCCATTTAACCAATCAATAATTACTCTGGAATCTCCACAAGCTTGAATCTTCAGAAGAGATAGCTGAGAGGCTAATGTCAGGGTCGCCCAAATACCCAACAACTCCACCTTAGTGTTGGTGCCTACTCCCCCATTTAATGTCCATCTAAACACACGAGAGTCAAAAGTCTTGATTTCTCCCCCTACTCCACACACTGTCTGTTTTTTTCTGCGAAGCCCCATCAAAGAAGGCTAACAAAAAACCATCTAAGTAAAGGAGATTACAGGCTCTTAAGGGAGCATCTGGAATAGAAATAGTATGCTGCTTAAAAAGGCCTGACACTTGAATGTATACAGAATGAATAGATGGCTGCAAATTTTCAAAGATTGCACGATTTCTTTCGATCCAAATAAACTAGATAGTGATTGTTGCAAGAGAAGTAGCCACCGTTTTGTCTTTTGTTTTATTTATAAAAATAGTTGGATAAATCCTTTCCTTCCCAATTCCTCTTGATTTTAAATAAACTTTTTAATCTGTCCCAGATCTTTTTGGAAAACAGGCAGTCAATGAAAAGGTGATTTATATCCTCACTATTGGTCTTGCAAAAAATACATTGACTTGATCCTTCCCAACCTCTTCTCTGTAAATTATCCCAAGTTAGTATTTTTTGATTCGTGGCCAACCAAATGAAGAGTTTGATCTTTAACTGGATATACTATTTCCAGATAGAATTCCTCCATTCCATGGTCTGGAATTTTAAAGTGGAATAGAAATCCAAATACACATTCTTCATGGATAACTGACCTGAAGCATTACCTCTTGTCCAAAACAGTTGATCTGGGATGTCCTTTAGTTTGACGCCTGCTCCTATGAGAGATTTCTGATATTGGTCCCACTCGAAAGCTTGGTCGCTTCTCAATCCCAGGTCGTTGTTATCGCGCCAATTCCCTAAAGAAGCATCAGCAATTAAGGCCTTTTTTGCTTGGGCGAGTACCGAGATACCTATTGTTCGAAGATTAAAAACGAGCTCCCGAGAGAGAATGGTTTTGTCTCTCGGTCCCAGAATATAATCATTTCCTACAGAGATGAGGTTTCCCAATCCCGGCAGCCAACTTAGCCAATGGGTAATAATATGGATAGATTTTAATAAATTGTTCCATATCCGAGAGGCCAATCTCAGGTGGAAAGTATCATTTCTTAACCAATTTTGAATGGTTGACTAATGAAGATATTTGTCCATTACAATTCGATGCCAAATGTCATCTTGAGTGAGAACTCACCACATCATATTTGCATTTAGTGTTGTGTTGAAATGGATTAAGTTGCGGAAGCCCCAACCTCCACAATATTTTGGCCGGGATAAAACATCCCACCGACATAGATGATAGTGATTTGAATCCCTATTACCTTTCCACAAGAAATTGAACATTATTTTGCGGATTTGATTTATGATGGAACGAGGAATCAACTCGAGGGACATCCAAGAAATTGATTGACCTTCCAGAACAGACTTTAGTAGTATTTATCTTCCTCCCAATGATAACCAATTATTGCTCCAAGAACTAATCATGTTGCTCAATTTAACTACTAGCCAACTCCAATCCGCAGCCCTCTATGCACCAATCTTAAGGAAATATCCCAAATATTTTAATCCAGAGGTAAGATCCACAAAGGTATATGGAAGAAGTAATTTAAAAGGGGAGAGATCCGACTCAAATAACCCTACAAAATGCATAGTTGTTTTTGCAATGTTTACTTGAAGACTTGAGGCTTTGCAAAAAAACACAATGATTTTCTTGATTTCAAACCATTCATGAATATCGGCCTTTGTTAGGATTAGTACGTCTTCCACAAAGAACAGATGAAGAATATTAATCATTTTTGAAACTTTGATTCATGTAATCTTTTTCTCCTCTTTGATTTTCTTTAATAGTAGACTGAGTCCCTCCATGACCAGAATGAACAATAAGGGAGACATGGGGGCATCCTTGTTGCAAGTTGCGCCCACTCTGGAAAAAATCCGTAGAGTCACCATTTATCAACACTGTAGAAGTTGGTGACGTCACACAACCTATCATCCATTTTGTCAATTGTGAACCGAAACCAACTTGTAAGAGAATCATACGGAGTAGATCCCAGTCTACACAATCGTAGGATTTCTTCAAATCTAGTTTTAAAACTAGGGATTTGGATCTCTTTTTCTGAATACTGTGTAGAAACTCATGAGCAGTCCCTAAAGCATCTTGGATTATTCTACCTTGTAAAAAACCTAGTTGTTCCTCAGAAAGAAAACTAGACAACAGTGGCTTTATGTGACCTGCAATGACCTTAGAAACCAACTTATAACAAAGGTTTCACAAGGAAATAGGTCTATAATCCACAAAGCAAGTTGGTTTATTTTCTTTGGGTATCAAAGCCAGGAATGTAGCATTTAGGCTCCCACTTATAGATCCCTTCTTTCTGGATTCTTCAATCATTTGAACTAAATCTTCACCAACCAAATCAAAAAAAGTTATAAAGAATTCCATGGTCCAGCCATCAGGGCCAGGACTTTTTTCTTTCTGAAACTTAGTCGGGATCTCTTTAATCTCATCCATAGTAACCGGCTCAAATAATATTTTATCTTCTGCCTCATTTATCTTCTTGGAGTAAAGACCAGTAAGTTGAACATGTTCATCTATGAAGGACTCAAATCGGGCTTTAAAAAAATCATTGAAGTGATGAACTACTGCTTCCTTTATTTCATTCTGATTTTTATAACTTCTCCCTTGACTATAATTTATTTCCCAGATATGCTTGTGTATACGTCTCTGATTTGCAACTTGATGAAAATACTTTGTGTTACTGTCGCCACTCCTGATCCATGTTGCGTGGCTCTGATGTCGCCACTTTTCTTCTGAGAATTTTAGAAAGTCGTTTCTTTCCTTTTCTAACTGGCCAAGAAGCAATTTCAGATCCAGCTGCGGATTGTCCTCCACTAAATTTAGGAAGGTTTCTTTAATCTGAATTTCAAGAGAGACCATTCTTTGATGAATTTTTCTATCACACTCCTTGGCCCAGAGTTTTGATTTACTTTTTAAATCCTTTAGTTTCAAAACCAATCTTCGTTGGCCGCTAGGCTCCGATAAAAACTTAGGGTCTTTCCAAACCTTATGAACTAAAATCTTAAAATCCTCATCCAGGACCCACAACGGATTCAGTTTAAAAGGAAATCCTTTGTATTTCGGAGAAGTTTCCAGCTGGAGTATAATAGGCGCATGATCTGATATAAAGGAAAACTCCACCCAGGATCGATATAGACCACAGGTGTTTAATAAACCTTCTGAAATGATGCACATGTCCAATCTTTTAGCAATGGCTTGATTTCCTTTACGTCCATTTCGCCAAGTCGGGACCAACTTTGTCGAATGAATATCCACAAGATTCTTTGTGCTTAACAGGGACCTATAGTAATCTTCCATAGAACCAGAAAAATTATTGCCTCCACAAACTTCATCTAGAGACAAAGTTATATTTAGATCATCAGCAATGATCAAATTGTCAATCGACATAATTCCACTATCCGCCACATTATCCCAAAATACTTGTCTATTCGCACAAGGTCCATAAACATTTAACAAGGAAATTTGCAAATTGGTTGAAATAAACTTGCCAGACAATAAAATACCTCCACAAGTTAGTAGAGGTTTCAAATCAAATAAAGAGGGATCTCAGGTAACTAGCAGCCCTCCTGAGGTACCCACGGAGTTTACAGCACATGTCATCCAGGTAGGCCGAAAAACATTCACAAAATCCCTTGATTTTTGTTCAGAGACCAAGGTTTCTTGCAAAAAAATAATCTCGGGATGAACTCTATCCAGTAAACGATGAAAGGAGGTTGCTTTTAGGGTGCCTCCTACCCCACGTATATTCAAAGACAACATAATCATTAGTTATTCCTTGCTAGGGCCTTCAACACTCTAAGTGACCCACTATCCAAAGTGGAAAAATCAATGTCACTGGAAGTGCTTGCCGCAAAGACCAATTTATTTCGGGTACTTATGTTTTTAATAGGGAAGTGTTCAATGCCTAAACTCCTTGACCACACAAATTCATTCCCGGAATTTTCGAGTCGGGGACCAATAGTTTCATGGCTAACGTCGAGAGGATCTTTGATAGCCGCTTTTCCCAAATAAGTAGGTAAAGGAATTGAAGAGTGATTATCCCGGAGATAGGGAAGGAGGGACTCAAGAACCTCAGACAAGGAAGAATCATGTTCTTCAGACTCTCTACAACCCGGTAGTGGTTCAATCGGAGACAGGAAACTACCCGAAGGGACAAAATCAAGAACATGTAAACTCAGCTCTTCTAGCACAGGGATTTGACCATATGGTATCTCAGAGGGCGAAAGGCAGAGTGAGGGAGGATTAGCCACAGTGGTCTCTAGAGTGGCTAAATGTGGTAGATTTTTCCCATTAAAGAAGAGGTTAGGAGCTTCAGTCAAAAAAGGATCGATATCTTTTAAGGCTTCTCTATGTTCTAAAATAGGTCGACCTCTTGTTTTTTAGTAACCTACATGATATAACATGTAGGTAATACATAATATATAATATAATACTAATACATTTTACATGAACATAAGTTGAATTATATTTAAAATTAAAAATATATATACAATACATATACATAGTATACAATATAAGATAACAGTAATTTGTAATATATGGAATAACAATATAACATAACATTAACTTGTAATATATGGAATAACAATATAACAGAACATTAATACGTAATAAATGGAATAATAATAATAAACAAGGTTGTGTGGCAGCGTAGTCCCTGCCAACGAGGTTAGAAAGAAAAATGTGGAAAATGGGGTCGAACTGTAAATGAAAGGAAGTGTTCGGTGCAAAATTTATATCACAGAAATGTTGTGTGCAACATGTATATCAGGGAACATGGGGCAAAAGTAAATGATGCTAGGCAGGCAGAGCACCATGTATTTTTTGAAAGTATATAGCAAACATATATTTTTTGAAAGTATATAACAAACTAGAAATTTGTTGATAGTGGAAGAAAAAATTTGGAAATTTAAATGCATTTTTCCATATGGACTGGTGAAAGATAAAAATATATGAAGACATAAAATTAAAAGGAGAATAAATATAAAAATTTAAATGCATTTGTGAACATGGGGTATAAGTAAATGACGCTTGCATTGTAGAGCAGCAATTATTTTGAAATATATAAAAAAATAAAAAGTTTGGAACATATAAAAAATTAAATTCAATTGACGTACAGATTGGTGAAAGATAAGAATACAAATCTGTAACATATTAAAAATTAAATGCATTTGTGATACAGATTGTTGAAAGATAAGAATAAATTATGTAACATATAAAAAATTTAATGCATTTTTATATGAAATATGTCAAAAAATAAAAGTGTGTTACATACTACTAGAAATTTTGAAATATACAAAGAAATTAAAGTTTGTTACATATAAACCAGAATTTCAATGCGTTTGTCATGTAGACTGGGATTGGGGCTCTCGAGGACCATTACAGAAATATGTACAAGAAACAGGATTGTGGAAAGAAGATAAAGCGCAATACCTGCAAAAAAAAAAAATGGAAAGGTATAAGTGTTTGCCTATACATCTCTATTTAATAAACTAGAAAAAGTGGGTTGATAAACAAAGCAGGATGCGATTAGTAAGCTTATAGTGAGGGTACATATGAGCCCTTTGGCTATTTTCTTGCGGTTGTCGTTTCATTGATGTCGTCGACGAATGTGGTTTTAAGGATATCCTCGACGATTGCTGGAATGCTGGAAACTGTCTGTTGCCTTTCGTCAGCGGCCTATTTCAATTGCCTTTCAAGCCATTCTTCAATGTAGCTTCTCATTGGGGCGACATTGATATCATTCCGGATTTTTATGTTGGAAATGTCGTTTTCTAATTCCCAGAAGTCGATAGAAAGATTATAGAGACCCTGATGAATTTCCTCATTCTATACTGCATATTTGACTAGCCAGTCGTGGATGTGAACTTGATCAAATTGAAGGATGTTGTAAAACTTTTCCAGAGACAAGGCCTTAAACATAGCAACTTGTTTATCGAACTCTTGCCTGGTTAACGGCAAGCAGTTTGCGATTAAGTCGTGGTCTTGGAAGTCGTTGGTTTTCCCGGCTAAGTCTATATTTGACAGCCTTGTGAATAATTTATCTTTCTTCAATATGGATTGTTCACATGACCGAACAATGAGATGTAGGCTCTTCACTTTTTCTTTCCAAGATGCATTCAATTGATCGATCCAGTTTTTGGATGGAAGATCTTCTTCTCTTCTTTTTGTTTATGTCATATTGTTGACAATCTTGCCAAAAGGAATGACAATTTTTACAAAGAAATTTTCTTCATCTTTTAACTCGACTTGCAAAAGCTCAAGCAAACTATGTGCCCTAGTTCCAAGGGAAGTGATGATTTGTTATCTTTTCCACGCCTCGGTAACTAGTTCCATTCTTTTTTTGATGTTATTCTCCAAATATCATTTACAGGATGTGAGGAGGGTGGGGGATTCTTTTGCATTGGGTTCATGGGTGCCAGGCATGGCTATTGCCAAAGGATTGGCAAGCAATGGCATAGGAATGAAAGTGTCTTCGAATTCATTGACCCGGTTCTTCAGTCTGGAATTCTCGGTCTCCATGCCCCCAATGGAATCATGAAGTGCTTCTCCGCTCGCGGTGTGAAGTTAACAGATTTGGGACGGCCGCATGTTGGCAAGGTGAACCTTTGAATGAGATTTGCCTTTCTTATTTTTAACATATTTTTTCTCAATTATCAATTTTTTGACTGGATATCAAAAACAGTGCTCTAGAACACGAAGGATTCATCTTTTTCAAAATTTCCAATGATGGATATGTTTATTGGATGGCTATGGTGGATGGTGTCTTCGAGATGATCAAGGAAGCGGATCATGCTATCCAGATTAGTATCAATTTCCATGTTCTCACTCTAAATTTCCATCTCTTTCGCGTGCCCCCAAAAAAAAAAATCTTCTTCTCTACTGGAAGCTTGTGAGAACTATCAATTTTAGAATGAGGAGGTTCGTTATCTTCTCCTTCGTTTGAAGAACTTTGATTTTATCTGTTGTTGTGGTGGGCCATTGGAGCAATGCTCCAGGATGTCCTACTTTTTGTAGTGGTATTTGAGGATTGAACACTCTTGTCACTGTCACCTTTCCCCTGTTGCGTGTACAATTTAGTGCAGCTTTGCACTGTGTCCACGTCATCGGCATCAGAGGCAGGACTGTTGTCGCCACTATCTTTGTTTTTGGGCAGGTGTTTATTTAAAAAACAATCGCGGAGGCCAAGTGTTTGTAAATGTTGTCAAAAAATGTTATAAGGGTTGAACCCTATTATGATTTCAGCATATCTCAGGTGGGAGATGCTAGAATGTGTTGCAAAATCGTCAATTTTGTTGACGTTTTTCAACGTGAACTCCCCTACTTTCCAAGGCAGAGGAATGAACTTTTTTTTTTTCTTCTGTTGGAACAGATGGAACCAGTAGCTATATTGACGTGCTACTTATGCAACAAACATTATGTCTGTAATGTGACATGGAAGGAGAGCATGTTGTTCCGTGGAGCCAAAAATTCTTATGACATTGTGATTATCCAAAAGTTTGAGTGTCCCCTTCTTGTCCAAAAAACTAGTTGTATGTTCAGATATGCGGGGAGCATCTTCTCCTAACAACAAAACTTTGAAAACAGACAGGAATCCATTAAAAACTTCATAAAAACAGTGGGAAGCCTTGTGCTTCCACAAGGCCTGGTACCAGAACGTTACTGGGTGCAATTCGTAGTTGACATTCTTGGACAGAGACAGTGGCGGAAACCGACAGGAATGTGCTATTTGAAAAACTAAATAGGACAACATATAAAATTTCTTCTCCCTTTTGTAGCTTGACAATTGGGAACAAATTTCATGGGAAATTAACCTACCCCAATCAAAAATGGCTTATTTGTTGACTGTGAAATACAAAATATAAAGAGCCATGCGGGAAATAGTTGTTGTGGACTCATGTCCTATTATTCTTGTAAACAGCCAGGCAATTTCCCGAAATGGATTTCTAAATGAACTAACCTAGATGCTTGTAATATCTTCAAGAACTAGAAGCAGGTTTTCCAAAAAATGGGGCAAGAGGTCCAATCCATTATTATGCTTCACTAGGAACTGTTTGCAATCTTCTCCTTTGAACATCAATGTTGGCTTCGGCAATTTTAGCATCTGGTGGAAGACCTGAGGTGACAAAGAAACAGAAGAGCGGTCCCGCAATGGAATAATTTTTTTCTCTGAAATAAATTTATCAGCACACCAAGAGACCAGGTCCTTACAGTCAAAAACCTCAGGGACACAGCCTGCACGAGCAATTCCGGAGGTCCAAAATACTTGGTTCTCCGTAGCAGAGGTTGAGTAATAAGAATATTTGTGGATTGAGCACTCTTGTCACTGTCGCCTTTCCCCTATTGTGTGTACAATTTAGTGCAGCTTTGCATTGTGTCCACATTGTCGACATCAGAGGCAAGACTGTTGGCGCCACTATCTCTGTTTTTGGGCAGGTGTTTATTTAAAAAACAATCGTGGAGGCCAAGTGTTTGTAAATGTTGTTAAAAAATGTTATAGGGGTCGAACCCTATTATGATTTCAGCATATCTCAGGTGGGATATGCTAGAATGTGTTGTGAAATCGTCAATTTTGTTGATGTTTTTCAACGTGAACTCCCCTACTTTCCAAGGCAGAGGAATGAACTTTTTTTTTTCTTTTGTTGGAACAGATGGAACCAGTAGCTATATTGATGTGCTACTTCTGCAACAAACATTATGTCTGTAATGTGACATGGAAGGAGAGCATGTTATTCCATGGAGCCAAAAATTATTATGACATTTTAATTATCCAAAAGTTTGAGTGTCCCCTTCTTGTCCAAAAAACTAGTTGTATGTTCAAATACACGGGGAGCATCTTCTCCTAACAACAAAACTTTGAAAACAGACAAGAAGCCATTAAAAACTTCATAAAAAAAGTGGGAAGCCTTGTGCTTCCACAAGACCTGGTACCAGAATGTTACTAGGTGCAATTCGCAGTTGACATTCTTGGACAGAGACAGTTGCGGAAACCGACAGGAATGTGCTATTGCAAAAACTAAATAGGATGACATATAAAATTTCTTCTCCCTTTTGTAGCTTGACAATTGGGGACAGATTTCATGGGAAATTAACCTACCCCAATCAAAAATGGCTTGTTTGTTGACTGTGAAATACAAAATATAAAGAGTCATGCGGGAAATAGTTGTTGTGGACTCATGTCCAGTTATTCTTGTAAACAGCTAGGCAATTTCGCGAAATGGAATTCAAAATGAACTAACCTAGATGCTTGTAATATCTTCAGGAAGTAGAAGCGGGTTTTCCAAAAAATGGGGCAAGAGGTCCAATCCATTATTATGCTTTGCTAGGAATTGTTTGCAATCTTCTCCTTTGAATGTCAATGTTGGCTTCGGCAATTTTAGCATCTGGCGGAAGACCTAAGGTGACAAAGAAATAGAAGAGCGGTCCCGCAGTGGAATAATTCTTTTCTCTGAAATAAATTTATCATCACACCAAGAGACCAGGTCCTTACAGTCAAAAACCTCAGGGACACAGCCTGCACGAGCAATTTCGGAGGTCCAAAATACTTGGTTCTCTGCAGCAGAGGTTGAGTAATAAGAATATGCCCTGGACCACTAGAAGTTCTAGTGCTCGCGCCCAAAGATTTTGAGTGTATCCCCACAGAACTGTTTTCGAGTTGATGCCATAGGTTTATGAGAACGTTGGTTTGCTGCAAATGATGGTTTAAATGAACAGTTACAGTTGATAATGTAACTCTTCGCTAAATCTTGGTTAAATGTTTATGAATGGGAAAGCTCCTCGAGCCTTTCGTTGATTAATGACAATCTGTATGGGTAGTGCATGATGAATTGTTAGCAGTAAATCTTATTTATTGCATATTTAGAAATGCGAAGGTGGTAGGTATGACGAAGAGCAATTAAGGATTGGAGGTTTCAGGAACGTGTGAAGGCCACAACGTGCGAACAAGATTTCATGATTTTGAAATCAACAGTTGAAAGAGATAATATAATATCCCCGCAAATTTTGGTTTAATGTGCATCAATACAAGATGTCCTCGAGTCTTTCGCCCAGCAATGACAATTTATACGGTTTTTGCATGATGACCTGTTAGAATTAAATGCCAATAATTCCATCTTTAGAAACAAGATATATATATATATATATATATATAGATAGATAGATAGATATATAACTTTTTTATTATTATTATTATAGACAAGTGCGAAGGTGACAGAGACAGCGGAGAGAAAGGAAAGAAAGGCAAGCTCTGAAAAGCGGTTGGACGGGATTAAAAAAAGGATTACGGGGATACTCAGGACAGTCGAGTATTAAACGGTCAAATTTCATGTATCGGAATTTTTGAGTTCAAAATGTGTAAAACAGAAGAGATCATGATGGGGCAGCTCAGAGACCAGTTTGTATATTTGTGGAATTCCGGCAAAGTGGCTAAGTATGGAATAGGGAAATTGTTAATTGCATGCGTAGCAAAAAGATCTTATATATAAATGGCAACTGCTAATTGCAAAGGGGCGCGAGCACAGGAAACAATGACTACGAACTGAATATTTCTTCAACCTATGAAACCGATGATCCACCAAAGAAATTTGAAGAAATGGTGAACTATGGAAAGTGGACAAGCGGGTTTCAAAATGGGGTGAGAATAGTTCCACAAAATATGCAAGCACCCGATGGTTAAATTGTATTTCTCGAAAGTTTTCAGTGCAAAATGTATACCACGAAAGAGGGAAATTCTGACTGTTAATTTGTATAGTGTGGAACTGTGGGTGTTGTTTGCAGGACACGGAACCATAGAGGAAATAGTTTGCCCTTTAATATAGCTTATGTTCCACAAATGTGGTATTTCTCATTTTAGCACTTTTCCATCCGTAAAGAAAGGCAATCTTGAGCCCACCGGTCCTGGAGACCATCTGTCAATTTGTATATCGCGGAGCTCCCAATGTTGTTTGGAGGTCATGGAAAAGTAGAACTGAAATGTTGACCCAGTCAGTGCGCAAGTCCGCCTGTCAATTTGTAAATTGTGGAACTCTGGGTGCCAGTTGTAGGACACGGAACAATAGACGGTCAATTTAAAGAAAGGGGAAGCGGTCGTTGGAAACGCGTCAATCCGACAAGCTGCGTAGCAAGGCATTTTCGAGAAAAAAACGATTAAGTAACCAGGAAGAGAAACTAGAGGGAATAAAAGAGTGGGAAAATAAAAAGGCAGAAGGCAGTTTTCGTAAGCGTGAATTGGTTTGAAAGAAGTGCCATTGTTGCAAAACCATCATTTTCTACTAATTGTCAGCAAATGCATTGTTGAAGATTAGATTTTATTGCAACGTGTGCGTGTAAATATGTTCTTAATACATTCTTCCATGACTGTAACATATTAACTTAACTACTAAACTTCATTTTCTACTAATTGCCAGCAAATGCTTTGTTGAAGATTAGATTTTATTGGAACGTGTGGGTGTAACTGTGTTCTTGATACATTCTTCCATGACTGCAACATATTAATTCAAGTATTAAACTTCTTGCATTATGGGTTGTTAGCATTACAACTTAATAATTGCATGTCTACAAAGAAGAATAATGATTCTGCTGCAACATTGTGCATTGGCATTGCTATGTTTTATCTGCATTACGAATAGAATTGAACATTGGTTTCAAACTGTGCAATCCATTTTTTGTTTGCATAAAACGTTGGTGGATTGAGACAGTACATTGTCATATAATTGTTAGATGTTCCATTTTAGAAAAAAATAACCCAAGTAAACACAATATCGAAGAAGTACGAGAGCATCGAACCATGCCAATGAGAACATGCGTTAAATCCAGGAATGAAGAGTGGAAGGCAAATATTTTTTAATATCAAATCCATTTAAAAAAATAAGAAAAACACTGAGTATTGTACATCTATCCTTAGAAATTGGAACTAGTTCTTTGGGCCAAAATATTGAACGTATCTGCGACAAACATAGACACGGGATCTGAAGTATGCAAGATCCTTGTAGTTTTCTCCTCGATGAATCATCCTGTGCTGAAATTGATAGTTTTCAGAAGATTCCCGCGAGGAAGAAGATGAAAAATGTTGCAGGTAAAATGGAATAGCCCTTAGCTGAAACCGTCCCTGCATAGTCCAAAAAAATTCAGGAGCGGAGGTTGCACGTGCAATTCCAGAGGGCCAAATTAGTCCATTCTAGGCAGAAGGAGATGACTAGTAGAAAAATGCCTTGCAACAGCGAGAGTTTTGGACCTGATTCCCAAAGATGTCAATCATTAATTTTTTGGCTTGAAATATATCTCTAGGAGCATCAACATATCATTTCTTAACAGTGAAACTCTTCCGCCCAGAACAGACTAATTTGGAACTCTCGAATTCCTACTTTCGCGCTGCAAAGTGGCTATTGTGTTTGTCGTCGGTTTCTTTTCTGAAACTCCTTTTGGTGTTGTCAGGACTGCCATCACCGAGCCGGGAAGTTCTGTCTGTTATGGTTGATTTCAATTTGGGCGCAGGAGTGGGAAGATTGTTTGCATTGCCATCATCCATTGTCGTATCATCGTCCATCAGATCATCTTCTTTTGGCTCGGAATTCATCACATCAACTTCTGCGACAGCCATGAATGCAATTCGGTAGGTTCTCTGAGCAGGCAGAGTTGCCTTGGAATTCTTTGGCTTGAAATATATCTCTCGGTGTACCAAGGGACCATCTCCTTTTTTTCTCCTGGGCGCGGGGAGATGAATAGTCATAATATGCCCTAGAATAGTGGAACCTCTGGCCATTATGCCCAATGTGTTTACTGTGTCTGAACATAAATGATTCCATGAGTTATTAAGAATTTATGTTTGCTGGAGACGATGTTTGAAATGAAAATCGGGGAGGGATAATATAATCCTCCGCAAATTATGGTTTAATGTGTATCAATGGAATATCTCCTCGAGCCTTTCGCTGATCAATGACAAGATCCAGGGTTCGTGCATAATGATTTGTCACCATGACATCTCACTAATTTCACAATTAGAAAAAAAGTGTGAAGGTGGCGGTGACGGAAAAGAGAGATTAAGAATTAGAAATTTCTTAAAAGTGCCAACCCCCCGGCGCACAAAAAAAAATATTGCATCGTCTTTGAAATGAATACTTGAAAAGCATAACATACTTGTGCGAAAATATTAGTTTAATTCGCAGTAATGACAAATCTTCTCTGGATTTCCCGACATTAATGACAATCTTAACGATTCCTGCAGGATGACTACTACCATTAAAGCTTAATTATTGCACATCTGGAAACAAGTACAAAGGCAGTGGCGATGGAGAAACTGATTCCAAGAAATACCTAAGTATGGAAAGCGGGCGGGCGGGTTACAAAAGAAAAAGAGCAAAATATATACCCAGGAGACGTGAAGGGTCGATGGTCATATTGCATCTCAGTGACAGATATCGGTTGTAAATTTGTATGTCGCACAATTTGGACCTGCGGGGTGGCTCTCTCAAAATTGCACTCTTTTTGTTTATTTTCATACAAACAGTACTCACAATTCCACGATATACAAATTTTCACACGGACTCCAGGGCTGGCGGTCCCTATGAACTCTTACAAGGTATGGACATGAGGTTCTTATAGAGATTGCACGGATCCTGCATTTCATACTTGGCCACTTTTTCGATTGCGGGTTCTCATTCTGGCGGGCTCAAAGCTGGGCCTCTATTGCTAGGTATCCTACAAATAGAACCCAGAGTCCCTCGATATACAAATTGACAATCAAAGTTGCGGACTGGGTCGCTCAACATTGCAGTTCAATTGTTCTGTGTCTTCTAAAGAGGATTTGAAGGAAACGAGTAGTACATAGTAAAGATGTACTTCTCAAAACTATGGATATGAGATTTTATAGAGCATGTACGGATCCTTCATTCCATTATTCGTCACTATTTGGATGGCGGGTTCTGGGGCTGGCGGGTTCAAAATTGGTCCTTTATTGTTTCGTTCCCTACAAATAGCACCCAAATTTCCGCGATATACAAATTGAAAAGCAGACTTGCCAGCTATTTTAATTTTAAGGGACTCGTATTCATGTTATAGCATAATTGGACTTGGGCCAGTTTATATTCATTTATTACAATATCAAATGGGGAAGCAGTCGGTCGGGCTGGTGATATAAAAGTAAGTGAAATCTGAAGTCGTGAATCCGCCATCTTCCGCACCTACAAGTTTTCTGAAAAACGAGTAATACATACTATGTACTCTCATAAACTATGGACATGGAATTTTTATAGACCATGTACGGATCCCTCATTCCATATTTAGCCATTTTTTTGGATCGGGGGCTCTCGGGCTGGCGGGCTGGCGGGCTGAAAATTGGGCCTTTATTGTTCCGCGCTCTACAAATAGCACCAACAATTCCGTGATATACAAATGGACAACCGGACCTGCGGGCTGGCTGGCTCAACATTGCAATTTCATTGTTCTGTGTCCTCCAAATAGCACTCGGAGTTCCGCGATATAAATATTGACAGATGGACTGGAGGGATGGCGGCTTCAAGTTTACCATTGTTTACAGATGGAAATCCCTGTTAACTATCTAACATATCTAAAAACATTTTTTTGAACACTAAATTATTAATATAACATATTGATATTGCATAATTTAATTAGACGACAAAGTTTGTACAACCTGGTCGGGCAAGGGATATAAAACAAATTCGACAAACTAGCAATACATAGTAAACATGTACTTTTATAAAGTATGGACATGAGATTTCATAGAGTATATGCAGATCCCTCATTCCATACTTAGGCATTTTTTGGATTTCGGGTTCTCAGCCTCGCGGACTGAAAAATGAGCCTCTATTGTTTTGTGTCCTACAAATAGCACCCACACTTCCATGATATACAAATTGACAGGCGGACTTGCGGGCTGGTTGGGTCAACATTGCACTTTTATTGTCCCATAGCGAGTTCGTATTAATTCCATATTTAGTCACTTTTTTGGATCGGGGGCTATTGGCTTGCGGGCTGAAAATTGGGCCTCTATTGTTCCGCTCTCTACAAATAGCACCCACAATTTTGCGATATACAAATTGACAATCAGACCTATAGCCTCGTTGGTCAACATTGCACTTTAATTGTTCCATGTCCTCCAAATAGCACTCGGAGTTCTGCGATATACAAATTGACAAATTCACTCCAGGTAAATTATTAATATTAAATATTGATATTGTAGAATTTAATTAGATGAGAAAGCTTGTACAATCTGGTCGGGTGAGTGATATAAAAGTATTCCGACAAACGAGCAATACATAGTAAACATGTAATTTTATAAAGTATGGACATGAGATTTTATAAAGCATATGCGGATCCCTCATTCCATACTTAGGCACTTTTTGGATCACGAGTTCTCAGCCTGGCAGACTGAAAATTAAGCTTTTTTTGTTCTGTGTCCTACAAATAGCACCCAGACTTCCGTGATATACAAATTGACAGGGGGACTTGCGGACTGCTTGACTCAACATGAGATTTTATAGAACATATGCAGATCCCTCATTCCATACTTGGGCACTTTTTCAATCGCGGGTTCTCGGCCTGGTGGGATCAAAATTGAGCCTCTATTGTTTTGTGTCCTACAAATAGCACCCAGACTTCTGTGATATACAAATTGACAGGCAGACTTGCGGGCTGGTTGGCTCAACATTGCACTTTTATTGTCCCGTACCGATGCTATATTAATTCCATATTTAGCCACTTTTTTTTATCTGGGGCTCTCGGGCTAGCGGGCTGAAAATTGGTCCTCTATTGTTCCATGCTCTACAAATAGCACCCACAATTCCGCCATATACAAATTGACAACCGGACCTGCGGGCTAACTAGTCAACATTGCACTTTCATTGTTCTATGTCCTCCAAATAGCACTCGGAGTTCCGTGATATACAGATTGACATATGGACTCGAGGTAAATTATTAATAATAAATATTGATATTGCAGAATCTAATTAGACGAGAAAGTTTGTACAATCTGGTTGGGCAAGTGATATAAAAGAATTCTGACAAACAAGCAATACATAGTAAACATGTACTTTTATAAAGTATGGACATGAGATTTTATAGAGCATATGCAGATCCCTCATTCCATACTTAGGCACTTTCTGGATTGCGGGTTCTCAGCCTGGCGGGCTGAAAATTGAGCATTTTTTGTTCTACGTTCTACAAATAGCATCCAGACTTCCGCAATTCACAAATTGAGAGGCGGACTTGCTGGCTGCTTGACTCAACATTGCACTTTTATTATTCGGTGTCCTCCAAACATCACTCGGAATTCCGCAAAATAGAAATCGATAGGACTCCACGACTGGCTGGTTCAAGATTGCAATTGTTTAGGGATGGTCATCCTATCTAACTTTATCTAAAAACAATATTTTCAAATACTAAATTATTAATATTAAATATTGATATTGTACAAGTGAATTACATTAAATTATTAAAGGATGTTAAATCACTTATATTTTTAAAAATGAAGGAAACAAAAGAAAACATTTTTAAAATTCTATCACCGCAAGCATAACAAGGACCAATTTCAATTTTAAGGGCCTCTTGTTCATAGGAACAATTTCAATTTTAAGGGTCTCTTGTTCATACGATAGCACAATTGCACTCCACACAGTATATATTCGTTGATTTCAAATGATTCAAGGACATTAATTTTACCAAGTTCATCGAATAAGCAAAAATGCCAAACAACGACCAATTTGAATTCTAAGGGCCTCTTGTTGATATGAAAGCACAATTGCACTTCGCACACTATATATTCGTTAATTTCAAATTATTCCAGAACAATAATTGGACCAAGTTCATCGATCAAGGAAATCTGCTAAAACAAGCCACATAGTACATTTGCATCACAGTGCCATAGAAACTATCAGGTGGATCTGGGGGCCAGCTGGCTAAAAAATTCAATTATTATGTTATGTGTCCTCCAAAGAACAGTTGCAGTTCCGCGGTATACAATTTGACAAACAAAACACATAACCAAGAACCAACCAAACTTCAAACAGGCCGCAAGAAAGTTTCCAGAAGGTTCCAAAGAGAAAAACCCATCGACCTTTGAACCAAACAATTTGATATACAAAGAAAGTAGGGCCATGGGATATATGGGGTTTGCTGCCATGCTAATCTTATGCGCGTGCAATCCCAACTAGCCAAGTCAAATGAACATTCATCTGGATGTTGAACAAATATTACAGAGACACATGAGGTATCTTCATTTCCTTCCAAAGTTTGATATATATATTTTTTTTGTTCCCCTTCTTCAGTCGATATGCAAAATTGCATTGTCCTCATTCAAGATGAATTTGCTATGTATCTGAAGTTGTTGCAGCATGTAGACACTGCTTGCATTTTTCTGTAAATAAGTTTCATACGACAACTCTGCCAACTTAGGAAGCACATTTTGTAACAGAGGTTGCCTAACCATACAATGCACTGTTGTGTTGTTGACGGTTCGGATAACAGCATTGACACAATGTCCATAAATATATGGACATTTTTCACCGCACCCCAGACAATCAATTGTATCATCACTTATCAAAGTGGAGGCAGAAGCAAGGGACTTGCATTTTGTACATACAGGTTCAAAGGGGGTCGAGTACACATTGCCTGCAACGAAAACACCTTAAACCTGGGAACGCGAGCATACAAATTAATACATTGAACAATATAATACACAACTACACCCCTCCCTCCCCTTAA